>PVIY010048201.1:0-17428 GCA_004026745.1 Myrmecophaga tridactyla | reverse complement strand
AAATTTTGGTTTGGATTTTCAACCCAGTAGTAATATCTTCTTCTTGGTGGCAACTTGGATTTTGTGAGCTACAGAAACCACTTGAGAAGATCATAAGAGTTCCCAGATCTATATTCTCACTAAACATATTACTCACATCAATTAGTGTCCTCATCACACTTCTCCATTAACAGCAAAATATACAAAATTAGGTACAGCTTAAATACCTGTGATTTGCCTAAGTTCCAAAATAATTGAGAGTTAACAAGCACCTGGACTCCAACTTCAACAATTTTAATTATTACTAATATTATGAAACAAAAGGAACGTATTTTTTCACTACCAATAGGTAAAGAATATCTGCAAATTTTATAGTTCTATCCAAACACCTGTATGGGAGAAAAACGCAGGCCAAAGCAGGCTGAAAGCACTTTTCTACCTCTTAAATTCATGGGTATAGGGGTGCACAGGAGGTTCAGTGGTAGAATGCTCGCCTTTCAGGTGGGAGACCTAGGTTCAATTTCCAGACCATGCACCCCCCAAAATAAAAATTCATAGGTATAGTTTACAGCAATTTCATTTGTTTCTCCTTTGTAAGAGCACTTCAGAAATACTGCATCCTCATTGGACCTCAGCAAATTTACATAAGTAATAAATAGCAGGATCAGAATTTCAGATTCATGTTCCTTGGTTTCAAAAACACATATTCTTTTCACCACAAGAAACAAATTGGGGGAGACATGGATGCCTTTTTTGCATATAGAGTTGGAGAGCAGTGTCTTTGGTCTTAGGTGTATTTTTGTTTATTAATTAAATTCTATCTTATTTACATTTGGATAAATAGAGGTCAAGGTAGGGAGTTCAAGGGTTTTTTGTTATGTCTTGTGTTTTAATTGTTGTCATTGCTTGGTCACTTTTAATGTGGTTGCCTGTCCTACAAAATCTAACTGAATTACAGCATGATATTAACAACAGGAGTGGATGGGATGTGACATACATGTGTCCCTGTATATAACTATTGTGAATTCCAACAAAGAAAGAGATTGAAGGGTACAGAATTATTCTGTCTAGCTGACTCTGTGTCCCCAAGGGATTCATAATTTTCTGGATCACTGCACTTGGCAATGTTAGTAAGAAAGGATTAATACATTTTAATCCTCCTTGATTTAAAACTATTTTTCTTCTTGTTCTTGTTACTTGATTGTATTTTTCACTCTTCGATCATTTCCTTTCCCTTTGGTTAATTTAAACAAATCATATATTCTCAGAACTATGAATCTTTCTAGAGGCTTTTAAAATATCTAATGCAGTTTATTTTGAAGTGCTTTTTGACTTGATATTTGTTTCTTCATTTGTCTTTTCCTTCAATTGTATTTGCTTCTATGCTAATCTGCTGAAGGACAATTTGATCAGGTTTTCTTGTATAAAAGTAAAAGAGAAAGAGATGTGAGAAAGAGAGATCTCACATCTGAGAGGATCGTATGGGCTATCATATGATCCTCTTACATTTTTCCTTCCAGCTGCTCCAGAATATAGAAGGCTAGAAGGCTTAAATATTTATTTAACACCACAGTCGACTTTTTTTCTTACATTTTTGTGAAAAATAACATATATACAAAAAAGCAATAAATTTCAAAGCACAACACCACAATTAGTTGTAGAACATATTTCAGAGTTTGACATGGGTTATAATTCTACAATTTTAGGCTTTTACTTCTAGCTGCTGTAAGATACTGGAGACTAAAAGAGATATCAATTTAATGATTCAGCAATCATATTCATTTGTTAAATCCTATATTCTCTCTGTATAACTCCACCATCACCTTTGATCTTTCTGTCCCTCTCTTTAGGGGGTGATTGGGCTATGGCCATTCTAACTTTTTCATGTTGAAAGGGTCCATCACTAATATGAGACAGGGAGATGGAACTATCTGATGTTCTGGAGAGGCTGGGCCCTCTAGGTTCCAGGACTTACTGGTCCGAGGACCGATCTGGAGGTTGTAGTTTTCTGGAAAATTACTCTAGTGCATGGAACCCTTGAGGAATCTTATATATTGCCCTAGGTGTTCTTTAGGATTGGCTGGAATGGTCCTGGTTGGGGGTTGGCAGGTTATGATAGGCAGCAAGGTCTAACTGAAGCTTGTGTAAGAGCAACCTCCTGAGTAGCCTCTCAACTTTATTTGAACTCTCTCTGCCACTGATGCTTTATTAGCTACACTTCTCCCTGTTGTGGTTAGGATGAAATTTTTGATCCCATGGTGCCAGGGCTGGATTCATTCCTGGGAGTTATATCCTACATGGTCAAGGAGACCCACCCCTGGATATCATGTCCCACATAGTGGGCAGGGCAATGATTGCACTTGAGAGTTGGGCTTAAAGAGAGTGAGATCATATCTGAGCAACAATAGTGCTCCTCCAGAAGTAATTTTTAGGCATACCTATAAGTAGGCCAAGATTCTCCACTACCTACACAAGAGAAAGCTTCAAGAGCAAGGGCATGGCTTATTCATTTGGGTGTCCCTAGAGTTCTAAACAGTATCAGGGGATTTCCTGATGGTAAAGTTTAATAGGTCCATATTTTTTCTGTCATCCCTCAAGGGACTTTGCCAATACTTTTTGGTTATCTGCTTAATATACTCTAGGATGTATCCAGGCACTACATTAAGCTATACAGGATTAAAGGACCTCTTTCTTATTCTGGGCTCCCTGTGTTTCAATTGTTCAAATGAGCTAGATTGAGTTAGATTATGTGCTACAGAAAATTTTGGTTCCAGACCAAATAAACCTTTCTTTCTTTGGTTTCAAAGAATATGTTTGGTTCTAAAATACAGACATTTTCTTTCTTACTCCTGTGTTCTGAATTACTTTAACCCCAACCTCATCAGTTTCATTCTTTTCTCTAAATATCAGGTTATATATAAAACAGCTTCTTTTTTTTTTATAAACTTTTTTATTAATTAAAAAAACTTAACAAAAGAACATTAAAATATCATTCCATTCTACATATACAATCAGTAATTCTTAATATTATCACATAGTTGCATATTCATCATTTCTTAGAACATTTTTTTTTATTTTTTTTTTTTATAAAACAGCTTCTTGAGTCAACTCCTTTTAATTCCTTTTTTAAAGTTATGTTACTTTCACAAGAATTTGGGGACATTCTAAAACAAAATTCCTGTCTTTATTTTACAAGAATAATTGCTGACATTTAGGTTCCTTGGTTTGTCTAAGTTCCTTGGTTTTGTCTTATCCCACAAATAATAAATAGTAAGCAAGGACTTGTTGCCCAAAGAGCCCAATTCCCATTTATAGACTTTCTCTATAATCTTTGACCACCTGAGGTATGAAGAGATCAAGAGATGTAAGATTGCTGAATACACAGTAGCTTCCTGACCTATATAACTGTTAATATGCCTGGGGATAATTTCAGCACCTCAGATCCTTTCCCACTATCCCTACATTCCACCACCTAATACATCTACTCTCTTTGAATATCTGGGAGTAAGATTCAGAAATTCATAATTTCATAGACCTATCCAGGTCATATGAAAGAAGCTGGAAAATCTCCCAAACAACCATTGCCATCCACAGAAGCACTGGCAAGATGAATTTCCTTTAGTGCTAAATGCAGAATGCTATCTATTCTTCCCAACTCCACATGCCAAGGTCAAGGGTCATGTTTCTAAATACCCACCAAGAGCATATATTGTGTGAGTTGATAAAAATTGAACAGTGTCTAAAACAAACAGCCCTGCTTAGCTGTTACTGATTTTTCAGATACCCCCAATCCAGATTTTTATGTTGAAAGTCCTGATTTTTTAAATTAGTTAATTTTTGAATTGTGCACTATTTATACACCTTAATGGATATAGAGTCCCATGGGTTAGAGTTTACAATATCCGCTTTCAATCTGAAAGATTCCATAATCTTTGATTTCTTCCATTTCTGGACATGAATCAGGTTTTCATTGCCCTAAAATTGAGTTAGTTTAAGAAGTAGCAATAGTATTGGGTTCTAATTGGTTAGTTAAGAGTTCTGTGGAACAGGAAACTATTTGATCCATGCAGTATCAAATATAGTTTTGTTTATGTTGGATCTGAAATTGATACTTTGGCATGCAGTTATAAAACCAAATGAACCCTGTATGAAAGATTTGTTAATTGTAAAGCTTCAAAAGGGGGGCATAATTAATTCATGCTAGTGCTTTTAAATTTGTTTTGCTCTGGAAACAGGAATTACAGTTTGGTTGAACACGTTTACAGACTTCTTTTTTCATTTCAAACACATAAGAAAAGAATGTTTAGATGTTGGTTTAATAATAGCACAGCTACTTAGAAATTTCAACGTTTTAAAATTTTTTGTGAGTTGGAAACAGGAAATCCTCAGTCCAAAAAAATAGACATCAGCCCTTATGTTAAGTATGAGCTAGTAGATTAATGAATAGCAGACTGGTACAGAGAAGAAAACCTGTCACATTTCTAAATTTGCATGGTCAGAGGTTAAACTAAAATACCTGCTTCTGCTATTTGACAGCTGTCTGTAGGATAGATGTTTTGGATATAGCCATTCTTATTATTTACTATGGACTGAGCATAATGTATATATCCAAAGATATTCCATTGTAAGTTAAAATGTGTGCTGTTCTTTGATTACTTTAATAAGGGCAAACAAGGACACGTAGCTGCAAACGCCACATGCCAATACAAATGTCTTAGTCTGTTCTGGTCTTCATAATATTCTCAAACACTGATGAAATCCAGATAACATCTTTCTGTGTTAGTCAAAGCAAAATCAAAAGACATTTTTCATTGAGGCTATATATATATATGCATTCAAACTTTTACTTGTTTGTCTTTTCTTGACAACTAGAGCATAAATGTCCTCAGCATTTTTATTTACAATGCAATTCTCCAAAATGCCTTGTCTATAGCAGAAGCCCACCAAATAGTTGTGAGCTGATCAGTTGTTAGGCATAAAAGAATAAATAACTGTGACTTAGGCCAATATAAACTCTAAGACAATAGCTTTTTTTTGGTTCATTTCAAAAGCTTTTTCAACAAATGCATCCAAAATAATTTTGGAAATGTTCTAATGTGGCATATTTAGAAGGATACTCTCTTTGCTAAGTTGATAGTATTTATAAATAAATAAGGTACAGATTATCATAAAATAATGCGCTCTGTTTAAAATGTTTAATATGTCTTTTCTAGACTAACAAGTCATCTATTTATAAATAAACCATGGATTTTATGCCAATATGCCTGTCCTGAAAAAGACAATGAATTTTACTAAACTGTTTACAAGTTTTCAGGTGATCACATTCTTAAAGACAAGGTGCCAAAGATGAATATAGGTTTAAAATTATATTTTAAATTTAGAAAATAAAATAAAAGTTGCGATGGGTAAAGAGATCAAAAATAGAAGGATAAATGACTTATAAGTTGAACAATGGAAGAAAAGTATTTTTAAAAAGTACATTGTATGAAAGTCACCGTAGTGAAAGATTTAGATGTCAGGATTTGGAAGTAATAAAAGCATTAGCTACAACAATCCTTATATGAAGCATATTCATATTTGGGGATCATTTCATGTATCCCACAAGATGTGTTCAAGTCTTCATCTTTGTAGATGTGAACCTATTTGTAAATAGTGTCTATGAATATGGTAGGATGAGTCAAGGTTTGGACTCATTTGTGAATATGATCTTTAAAGATCCCATATAAGTGTGGCCAAACGGAAAGAAAGGAGGCCTTGATTTGTATGACTAGGGAGGCCTTATTAAGAGAGGAAATTCAGATGCAGTCAGAGAATCAGGAAGTTAGAGGAAGCCACAAGAGAAAACCAAAGACATCACCATGTGATGGAAGACTGCCATCACTAGAGTGCTACCAACTCAGGGAGAGAGCACAGCTTTGCTGACACCCTGACAGGCATGAATCTCTCTTCTACAACATCTTCTAAGTAATTATTTGGAGTTAATACATAAACACTTCCAGTTCTACAGATCTCCCATCTTTCTTCTGAGGTAAACATTTCCATTTCTGACAGTCTAGATTATGAGAAAAGTTTTTCCAATCATAAGTCAAAATTTGCTCCCTTGAAATTTCCATCCATTGTTCTTCATTATATCTTCTGCAACCACACAGTCCCAGATTATGCTCCTGAACATGGCAGCTCCTCAAATGCTGAAAGCTTGATATTGTGTCCACAAATTAAGTCTATCTTTCTCCAATAAAACTAATTGTCTTCAACTCTTTGTCTTCTGTTAAAATTTCAGTTTCTTGGTAAACTTGTTTGGAGCTCTTCTTAACATATCCCACTTAATAATCAACACTCTTAAATTATTCCACACAAAACTGGTCACAAAGTTCAAATTTTCTCTGAAGAGTACCAAATACCAAGGATATGCAGGGCATTTATCAGTGACCCCTCAGTAGTTGTCCTTTCTATTTCTGCTAACGTCACTCTAATTTCCTTTTGAAAATGTCATTGTACCTTATATAGGTGTTATTTGAATGAGATTGCCTATATCCCCTGCTTTTGCCTGTTAGTCTATTCCATCTTTGGGGAACATAACCCATTCAAATCAGTTGGCACAAGGAAAGTTTTCTGGTACTTCTGCAAAAAAAATTGCATCTGTGTTCCAGAAAATATCAAAAACTGACTCCCACCAACTAGATGTGAAATAGGAATGATGTAGTACTGGCATTGTTGGAAATCATCCAGTATGCATATAGAAAGAACCTATCTGAGGAGGCAAAGCCAAGAAATGAAGCCTACCCTGGTCTTCTTTCTGCTCTGTTTACTTACCATACCTCTCCCTTATACACACACGCGCATACACACCCAAACACACACACACACAAGATGCTTGCTCATGCTATTGCCTCCACATGCAATGTTCTTCTCTCTACTCTTAGCTACATTTACTCCTATCCACCTTTCATATTTCAGTTCTAGTGTCAATTCCAAGAGAAGTTTTTCAAGCCTCCCTGACCAAGTAAAAGCTGCATGTAATAAATTTCTAAATCACCAGGTGTTTTAGTTTCCTAGGCTGCTCAAAGTGAAATACCATGAAACAATTAAGCTTAAACAATAGGAATTTATTCACTCATGGTTAGAGTCCAGAAAAATATACAAATCAAATCACCACTGAGTGGATACTTTCTTCCTGAAGACCAGCTGCCAGCAGTTTTGACTCCACTGTCAATTAGAAAGGTACACAACAAGTCTCCTGGTCTTTTTTGGGTTTCATTGTGTTCTATTTACAAGCTTCCAGAATGAGTTATACCAGAAATAGAATGGCTTTTAAAAAAGGGAATTTATTAAGTTGCTAGTTTACAGTTCTAAGGCCATAAAAATGTCCAAATTAAAGCAGAGTTATAAAATTGTCCAATCTAAGGTATCCAGGGAGAAGCCTTGGTTCAAGAAGGCCAAAGACATTCAGGGTTTCTCTCAACTGGAAAGGCACATATCTATCACGGCAACTTTCTGCTAGCTTTCTCACCAGGTTTCTTGTTTTATGAAGCTCCTCTGGGGGATTTTTCCTTCTTCATCTCCAAAGGTCTCTGGTTGCATGGCTGTAAAGCTTTTTCCAAAGTGGTTCCCTCTTAAAGGGCTCCAATAAGCAACCCCACCTTGAATGGATAGAGACACCTGTCCATGGAAACTATCTAATCAAAAGTCACCACCCATAATTGAGTGGGTCACATCTGCATGGACACAATCACAAAGCTCCCACCCAGCAATATTGACTGAGGATTAAGGAACTAAGCTTTTCTGGGATACACAAATCAGCACACACTGCATTCAACTTCTGGCTTCCATGGCTTTCTCCCTCTCTTTCTTTATGTATTTATTCCATCTATAAAGGACTCCAGTAATAGAATTAAGACTCATCCTGATTGAGGTGGGTCACAACTTAACTTATCAAAATATCCTCCTTACAATGGGTTTACACCCCAATACATGGATTAGATTTAAGAAACTATTTTTCTGGGGTCATACAGCTTCTAACCAGCACATCAGGTAACTTTTTTCATGTATTTATCACAGTAGCAATATTGCGATTATCGTATGATTATTTGATAACTGTCTCTCTTCTCCTGTAAAATGTTAACTCTTTGTTGTCTGAGCTGTTATTTGTCTTGTACATTGTAATATCCCCAAGCCTGATGTATATTATAATATCAATATATTTTTTTTAAATGAGTAAATATACGAATGAATGAATCAGGCTGTAAAGACCAATACATTAAAGAAACCTTCTACATGGGTGGGGAGCTCACCCAGGATGATAGCAACGTGAAAATTGGAGATGAAAATTGTGAACTATGTATACATTTCATAAATGAATAGAAGACACCAAGGAGTTGATAGATAGTGTTTAATAATGGCAAGGAAGCATGATGGAGATGTTAAGTGTTAAATGTCACAAATCTAAAGGAAGAATAGATTTCTATGTCAAAATTTACAATAAGAATAGATTTCTAATCAGTAATTTGATTGCATCTATGGCTGATTACACCTATATTTAACTATGGGAAGTGTCTTCTGCAATGAGAGACATTTAAAGACAGCTGAAGTCTTTAAAAGGAGAGCTGATGAATTCAAAAGTGAAAAGAGAGAATCTTCATTTCTACTTCAGCCAGCCTGCCTCTCCCGGAGAATTCCTCTGAAACATTTATCAGAGTTTCCAGCTTGCAGCCTACACAATGGTATTTGGGCTCCTGCACACAGTTGTATGACACACTTTTATAAAATCTCGTATTTACACATATCTCCTGTTGGTTCTCTTTTCCTAGAGAACCTTGACTAATACAGCTTTGGTATGGGGAGTGGTTCTTGAGAAACAGAATCTTAAAAATGGGTTTTTGCAATTGGTTTTCTACTTTGACTAGATTCAAAAGCACTAATGACTCGATTTCCTGTAATCAAGATGGCTTTGAAAGTCCATGACATCAGTTGGCCATGGTCATATAAGATACCACCATTTGATTCTGCTAATCATAAGCCTATATAAGACAAAGTTCTGGGTGACAGTGTTTTTGACACCTTAATAGAGTTTTGTGGTGTTAAAAGGTATAATTATTTGGCTGGTTGTTCCTAGAGCTGTTGGACACAGTTATAAAAGAAAGGGATGTGCTGAAGTCTTCAAATTTGCAACTTAAGTGCCATATGAAAGATTTAAAAGTCTCTATGTGTTCCCTGAAAGAAAGTCTTATTTTCTGTGGCTGCAGACTTGAGATCTTTGTAAACCAGAGTCTTATTTTGTGGCATCAAATTACAATGTAAACTAGATTCTCAACATTTCAGGGTGTCTACTGTTAAAGTGTTTAAGTAAGGGCATTTATTGGAACAGAATGGGATCCTGAATATTGGGATGGGAACATATGAATTGATAATGGTGGCAGTAGGGTTATTGAAACCCTAGATGCTGCTGAGCCTTTGCTAGGATAACCTGTAATGGTCTACCCTGAGGAAACAGATACCCCACCTCCAGCCTGCCCTTAAGAAACAACCAGACTTCAACCTGGCTTGAGGAATCAGCTATCTGACCTCCAGTTGGCTCTGAGTAGTCTGCCATCCAGCATCCACCTGAAGAGATTAAACTTTCAGTGCCTGTTAAACCTGTAAACAGCTCCCCTTAGGAAACAGCCCTTACCCCTCTGTCTGGAGAGATCAAGCCTTTTTCACCAGATGAAACTGCAATAGAACATCTAAGGTAATAGTCTTGAAAGACACTTCGAATTCTTTTCATGGCCTAACCCACTAACCTCTTTTCTTTTCTTCCAGGCCTATAACTAGACTAAAGTCTTTACAGGTACAATGTGTGATCCATAAGGAGGTACACTATACTCCAAAAGAACTGCATGAGTTTTCCAATTCATATAAATGAAAATGAGGGGAATATGTGTGGTAATAGATATTAAGGGTGTGAAATAATGATAGAAGGAATATAAAGTTGGATCAAGCTGAATTTATTTTTATGGTTTCACTAAGCAGAGATTCTACATTCATTGTTGTAGCTCGAGGGGTTAGAAAAGGCGTTAGCAGGTTGTTTGGGTGGATGGCTGAAACATGTATCAAAAGGTGTGTGACATTAACTGAAGTGAAAATGCCAGAGCTGCCCTGGTGTAATGTAGATGAGAGGATCCAGAGGCTTAGAGAGGTTGGAATGCTAGAGTGGATTTATCATGGAAGATCTGCTAACATACCTCAGGAATGTCCACAAGACACACCTTTCACCAGGACTGAAAGAAATACATTTGTGAAACTAACTCCATCATCCCTGAAGAGCTCTGTAGTCACCCTTCTCTGTAGGTCAGATGTTACAGTGAGAACTGCTGTCACTGAGCTGGAATCCTTAAACACAATAGGGATGATCTGATCCCAAGTTGTCAGAAGCCACATGGCAGCACTTAATCACCAAAGACAAGGTGGGCTTGGCTACCATAATGGACAGCAGATTCAAAACAGCTGTCAAAATAATCTGACCCACAGAGACCTATGGCATTGGCTAGTGGATCATGGGGTACCTAGAAGTAAAAATAGATAAGCAGTCTACTAAATTCTTGTTTGATCTGTATAAGAAGAGTTCTAGGTCAAGTGAACAAAAGTCTAACTTGAATTACAAAAACAGGGAGTCACAGCCCCTTAATCAATTTCCAGATTTGAGACAGTTTACAGATCCAGACCCCCTTGAATGAGGAGAAGGCCAGGTACTCTTGGGGACAGCCCCTGTTACCTGCCAAAATTTACATTGTTAATGTTCCTCCCAGCCTTCCCTAAAGAGACTTACAACCTTCTACCAGGGAAATCATGGATTTTGGAAAAGATAATGATAAGATATTTGGGAGATTATTAGACAACTTGCTGAGAAGTGACATTAATTCCAGGAGACCCAAAACATCACTCTGTTCCACCAGTCAGAGTAGGGGCTTATGGAGGTCAGGTGATTGATGGAGTATTAGTGCAAATCTATCTCATAGTGGGTCCCCAGACCCATTCTGTGGTCATTTCCCCAGTTCCAGAATGTGTAATTTGAATAGATATATTCACCAACTGGCAGAATCCCCACATTGTTTCCCTGACTTGTGGTGTAAGGGCTATGTGGTAGGAAAGACCAATTGAAAAGACCAATTGGAAGGCACTAGAACTGCCCCTACCTAGCAAAATAGTAAATCAGAAGCATATGGGATCCCTGGAGGGATTGCAGAAATTACTGCCATTCTTAAAGACTTGAATGAGGCATGGGTGTTGATTTCTTCCACATCCCTGTTCAACTCTTCTATTTGGCCTGTGCAGAAAATAGATGAATCTTGGAGAATGACAGTGGATTTTTGTAAACTTAACTAGGTGGTGGCTCCAATTACTACCATTCCTGATGTGGTGTCATTGCTCATACAAATCAACACATCCCCTGGTAACTGCATGCAGCTATTTATCTGAAAAAAAATGCTTTTTTCTCAATAGCTGTTAGTAAGGATCACCAGAAACAGTTTTCTTTCAGCTGGCAAAGCCAGCAATATACCTTCACAGTCTTATCTCAAGCGTATATCAACTCTCCAGCCCTATGTCATAATCTTGTCTGCAGACACCTTGGTCATTTCTCTTTCCCACAAGACATCACACTGATCTATTCTATTGATGATATCATGTTGATTGGACCTAGTGTGCATGAAGTAGCAACTACTCTAGACTTATTGATAAGTCATGTGTATGTCAGAGGATGAAACATAAATCTAACAAAAATAAAGGCCTTCACCCCAGTGAAATAAATCAGTGCCCAGTGGTGTGGAGCTCCCACTTCTAAGATAAAGGATAAGTTGTTACATTTGGTCCCTCTTGTGACTAAAAAAGAGGCATGATGCTTAGTTGGCCTCTTTGGATTTTGGAGACAACGTATTTGCTTATTTGCATGTGCTACTCTGGCATATCTCCCATGTACATACTCACCAGAGGATGACGTCAGCAGAGGAAGGTTTCAACAATATTATTGAAATGGGATTTATCTGATGACGCAGATGAATGAAGTGACTTATTTTACTCCATGAAGCTAATTAATCACAGAATCCATATTGGAATATAAATCTCTTGCCCTCTAAAACCCAACTTCTATTTTACCAAATTTATAGCAAATTTTGTGATGGTAAAGAAGTAATCTCAGAAAATTAAACTGATTATTGTTTTATCTTGGTAGTTGTATTGTAAGGTGGATTAGAATAAAATCCAAAGTACATTTAAATCTTGAGATTATAGATCATAGCCAAAATATGTTCCTCTCTTACAGTCTGAGCTGCTAAACAATCCAAACATCTGAGTACAATCTCAATAAATACTTACCAAGCGTAAATAAACTAATGAAGAGTAATTAGAACAGATCAACATTTCCAGATGCTGATAGTCATAATAACGCCTATTAAGAAAATTGATATTTAAAATAAAACAGATGCCTTAATCTATAGTGGGAGCACAATTCATGAAGATTTAGAGCCTTAAGAGGGAAGAATTGTTAATCCATCTGAGAACATAAATATCACTGTAGATTGAGTATAATGTGCTAAGGTTGGAACAGGAATGTATACAAACTGTTAGTGGGACATAGAGGGAAGAGATGCCAACTCTACAATTGAGGAAGTAGATGAGTTCATACATTCATTCAATAGATATTTATTGATTTTTATTAGGTACTATGTACTGTTCCAGTCACTGGTGAAACAGCAATGAACAATGGAGTGAAAAACTCCTTCCCTTGTGAAACATTCTAGTGGCAAAGAGAAAATTCATAAGTGGTGGTAAGTTCTATGAAGAATAGAAAGAAACAGAATAAGGGAAGGAGAATGAGGGGGAACAGTATGCTAGTATAAAGAGCATGGTCAGGAAAAGCTGCTCTGATATGGTAACATTTAAGCAGACACTGACATTTGAGATGAAATTTGGCTTGGTTCTAAAAAGATGTAAGAAAGTCATCTGAAAGAGAGGCAGAAAAGAAATTTCCAGACACAGAAAGTCAGGAATGTAAAAGTATAGAGATCCAAAAGAATGGGAAATTAGTTGATTTGGGCCATTTAATATCCATTCCCTCTCCTGATGACCTCTTAAAATTCCTTTGGGAAATAACATCCCTCCATTCTCAGTCCATGTATCCTAGGAGTGGAACATGTATCTTAGGTCTGGCCAATTAAATCATGTCATTCCCTTGCAGTAACCGAATGAGTAACTTAAATTTGTCTTATGGTGAATCCCTAAATTTGTGTGAGGGCTATCAGAAAGAGATCTTCTCTTTTCTCTATTGGCATTGCCAGTAGTTATGATGATGTGAGCCTGGAGCTTCTGGAAACCCTCATGTAGAGCCAAAGTATAAAGATAGCACACTACAAAGTAGAGCCAAAATACAAAGACAGATTGAAGACTGGTCTTCCTTTTTGAAATTCCTAGATAAAAACCCTGCCTCAAACTAACCTTAGGAAGGTGTTTTAAGTTATGTGAGCCATAAAGGCCTCTAGAAATACTTTATTCTTGCTATTTAAAGAAACAAAGTAAGGTTATAGAAGAACTGAGAAAATGGGAAAGATGATTTGGACAGTACAGAAGAAAATGTTGTGACTTGTTGAAGATGCACATTCACAGAACCCTGAAGAAAGTCCCCTCACTGAATTATTTACTTATAAAAATGCACAGTAGAGATTATGCCTGCTGTGAGAAGCAAGCAGGGGATACAAAAATAGATTTTACATTTACATATGATCACAAGTCTCCATGTGTTTACAATCCATTCTGGGTTGACGGCTATTGCTGTATTTAAATAACATGAGAGCTAGGGGAACACTTCATGATAAAAATGACAGCATGTTCTAAAATCTTGAAAAATTACCTGTTGTTTCGAATTTTACTATCCCATACTTCTTCTTTTTCCTAGATACTTAATATTACTGTCACTGAACTCTAAACAACATAAAATTACAAAGACACTGCGCTACTGACCATGCATTTACCAGCCTATCTAAATGATTATTTGGCAGTGCTTTTCTTAAGTGTGATCTAAAATTCACCTACATCCAAATCACCTGTGATATGTGTTAAAAAGTCAGATTTCCAGATCTCATAGACCAATTGAAACAAAATCTCTGGTAGTGATGCCCAAGAATTTACATTTTAATAAGTGTCCAAGGCTATTCTTATGCTTACTAAAGTTTGAGAACTATTCTACTATGGGGTGGAGAAAATGTTGGTTAGATTTTAGGTAAAACAAGGAGACAGTTATTGATACCTACTATGTTCTTTATATGCTTGTATACCCACTCTCACTTATTTATCAAAACATAATGTGACCTATTTTCCCTATTTTTGTCAATGCTAAGATTATATATGAAAGAGTTAAATTACATGCTCAAATTCACATATCTGTAAACTGTCAAGGCTGATAGGGGAATCCAGGGCTATCTGACCCTAAAACCCAGGATCTATCCTGACTTCACCAGGCTTATTCCTCTCCTTTTTGCTCTTACTTCTTGGATTATTCCACTAGGGTCCCCCAACCATTTTGATAGGAAGCACCATAACACATACAACCATGTTGATTACTGGCCTCAGGAGAATGTCAGATATGCCTCCCACTTTATCATTTCTTTGAAAATGGTGGTCAGTATTGGACATCTTCAGTCTACATCTGTCTCGCCTTCATGATTTCAGGCTGTCTTAAAATCTCAACCAGCCCAGTTGACTGACCACTCCCACCTCTGTTTATCATTCTGAAAAATGGGTTAAGGGACATTAATATAAAGAATATCTAATTTCTTTGACATCTAACTTCATCCACATTCTCTTATCACTTTGGGAACATATGGTACCTTGACTATGTCAATGTGTAAAAGTAAGTAACCATTCTAATAATAAGTTTTTTATGTATTTTTTTTGGTAAGTCTAACATTTCTGGTACTGAACCAATTCAGAGGACTCCTTAAAAATCTCACTAACAAGATGATATAACAGCCATTAAAGGAATAATTACAGTATAATGGATTGTGTTTGCATTTCTATGAAGGATGAATTCCGTCTGGGGAAATATATGAAAGCTTTAAAGAGAAAAGATATTTGTGCTGAGAGTTCCACCCCCAGGGAGAGAAATAACAGAATCCACTTCAAGCAGGAGAACAGTGTGCAAAGAGACACTAGAGGTATATAGCACTAGCCCCTTAAATATCTGCCTCAGATTCTTTTCCATCTTCTTCATACAGTCCATCAGATACCCCAGATAGGTGAGTTTACCTGTCTTTTTTAGTGCACAAAAGGCAAAATTATCATTTCTGGCTAACTTATTAAATCAGTATCATGAGTTATTCAGATAATTAAAAAAAGTTATTCCTCTGAAGAGCACTAAATCCGTATTTAGTTCCTGTAAAGCCTTCAATTGTACCAGAATGCTTTCAATTTGAATCTAAGAAGGATTTATTATGGGGCACTGGAAAAAAAATACTGAATAAATGCTTGGGAATTTCTTCTTAGTCATATATTGAGAGAAATTATAAAGTACCATTGAACCTAAAAATAAGAGCAAGCAAACATAGGGCCTCTTGAGAATTTATTAATGCATAAAGGAAGTTCTGGACTTTATGTTAAATGGCCTTCCTTAGAACAAGCATGAGTATGAGGACTCAAACATTCCCCAGTTGTCTTTGGTCAATCTCAATCACTGTGTCAGCATGCTTAGTTTCTTACGGACATTTACCCATTTTTTCTGGTTACCACACTTCCATTTGGAATGGAAACTCCTATTCTTTCAGCTGCAACTATAATTGCTTCCTCTTTTTAGGACAAAATTTTCTGAAATAAATACTGATGTTATTATTTAAACCAGAAAAATTTCTGTTAGAAACTTCTACATCTTGATTTGTAACTTTATCTCAAATAAAAATGGCTAGCTCCATGACTTACAAATATTTAGACTATTATCCCATAAAACTATTGAAAATTATTTCAAGTGAGACCAGAAAATGGGGAAATAAACTCTCAAAAGAGAATAACTCATCAAGATGCTGCTTTCAGTCTTCTTTTGAAGAGAATATTGCTATAATATAACAAAAATTCAGAAACACTAAATCTCGATCTTGTAAAGGCGTGTTTATTTATAAAATATCTGACAATCAAGATTCACATTATATTTGTTCCCATATCACAGGTTTTAATATAATCTCAATGTTAGGAAATGAGGAAGAAACTAGGAATGTAGAGACATCAGGAGAGCAAAGAGTAAGGGATATCTTCTTAAACAACTTTGACTCTTTAATCTGTAAAGGTAAAGTAAAACAGAATATAACAGCAATCATGTATGTTTATTTCACATATATTGTTTAATTTTAACTTTCTCTTCATACCAACTTAGAAAATGCTGAACACACATGTAGAAAATTCATCCAAAACCCTATCCTCACTATTTCTCAGCCTACTAGATACGGTGAGCTACCATTTTATTTATTAATTCATTCTGTAGTCAATCCCTAGAACTTGTCACCTACCAGCGCTGCCATACATCTTTAATAACATTCTAATCCCTCATTCTCAAACCATAAAATCTCATTCTCCCCTCTATATAGTCCCTCTATTTTCACTATTGCCCCATAGAGATGTCAAGTCCCTTGAGTCTACCTTTGTTTCCAAATTAATCACATCCTTTCTGACTCTACTTTCTTCCTTATCTGGTCCAGACACCCTAAAGTATCATTTCAGCAACTTATTGTCCAATACCTTCAGCATACTTACTCCTTTATCATTCTAATGCAAAAGCCCTGAAAACCTCAAGCATTTTCCAACTTACGGAATCTCACCTTAGGTTGGTATTTCCAGAAAACAATTAGGTCATATGTGTTAGGTGTTTCCTGTTTTTGTACTTTATACCTTCCTTTCAAATTCAGACTCTGTACTTAAGGAAGTCAAATATCTGAATCATTACCACATCTTGGTGGCAACAGGGCTCCTACACAATATATTTAACAATGGAACAATCAGAGCAGAATCCTTATAAAAACAACCGGAAGCTGCAAAAAGCAGGCAATATGAATTCTTATTTTAAGCAATAGGAAAAAACTCCAGAGAGGAAAAAAAGCAAAAAGGAAATTTAGCAAAGATAACAGGTGGTTCACAGCCAAGAATAAGCACTAAATTGCAAAGCCATTTGGTAGCTGAGCAGACAATAGCAATAGCCACTACAACATCCTTTACAGTCACTGAAAATTTCTTGCCTTGATTACTTAAGGAGCCCTAGTCTTAGACTTATGAAGATAGAGAACCCATTAGTTACAGAATTCAAGTGAAACTGTGGCCAAAAAGTATTCTTGAAACTTTCCTTCCATCACCTCATAGGTATCACTTTCTCCTGGTTCTTCTTCTACATCTCTGGCCTTCCTACCCAGGTTGGGATGGAAATATTGGTATGTCCCCTTGCTCT
>PVIY010048200.1:0-17422 GCA_004026745.1 Myrmecophaga tridactyla | reverse complement strand
TGGCTTCTATCTGGGCCCAGGGTGTACATCAAGGTGGGCTCTGCCTCGCCCTTCTCCACCTGCCTGAAGATGGTGGCATCTCCTGACAGTCACACCCGCTGTGCCCAGGGCCAGCCTCCACTTCTGTCCTGCTACGACACGCTGGCCCCCCACTTTCGTGTGGCCTGGTGCAATGTGTCCCTGGTGAGGAGGAACAGGTGCCAGGGGTGGGGCGGGGCATGGCCCCCATCACATCACAATCCCTCCCCTGCCACCCTCTTGTCCCTCTGTCCTCTTTCTCTGATAATATGTATGTGGTCTCAGTCTTTTTTTTAAAAATGCATTTAAAAAATTTTATTATTTAAAGAAAAAATTTTTTAAACATAACATACAAACATGAACATTCTTACCATATGATCATTCCATTTTTGGTATATAATCAATAACTCACAATATCATCACATAGTTGTATATTCATCACTATGATCATTTCTTAGAACATTTGCATCAATTCAGAAAAAGAAATAAAAAGAAAAAAGAAAAAAATTGATGCATACCATACCCTTTACCCCTCCCTCTCATTGACTGCTAGTATTTCCATCTGTCCAATATATTTTAGCCTTTGTTTCTATTTTTTTCTATCCCCCTTTCCACTCCCTTTCATTGATCACTAGCATTTCAATCTACTAAATTTATTTTAACATTTGTTCCTCCTATTATTTGTTTTTAATCCATATGTTTTACTCATCTCTCCATACTGTAGATAAAAGGAGGATCAGACACAAGGTTTTCACAATCACACAGTCACATTGTGAAAGCTGTATCAGTACACAGTCATCTTCAAGAATCATGGCTACTGGAACACAGCTCTACTGTTTCAGACACTTCCCTCCAGCCTCTCTAATATACCTTAAACTAAAAAGGTGTTATCTATAAAATGCGTAAGAATAACCTCCAGGATAACCTCTCGATTCTCTTTGAAATCTCTCAGCCATTGACACTTTGTCTCATTTCTCTCTCCCCCCTTTTCAGTTGAGAAGGTTTTCTCAATCCCTTGATGCTGAGTCCCAGCTCATTCTAGGACTTCTGTCCCACGTTGCCAGGAAGGTCCACACCCCCAGGAGTCATGTCCCACATAGAGAGGGGTAGGGTGGTGAGTTTGCTTGTCGTGTTGGCTGAGAGAGAGGCCTGTATGTGGTCTCAGTCTTGGTTTTTCTGAATCATGCGCGCGCGCGCACATGCACACACAGACAGACAGACAGACAGACACACACACACACACACACACACACACCCCACAGACACACCCTGAAGTTCTGTCTCCTTCCGTGAGAGGGCAGTGGAGTCCATAGTCCGGGTAGGGTCTCACCATTCTGGGCTCCCAGGCCAGCCAAGCCCAAAAGCAAAACAATCACTTCCCGCATGGCTGTTAACCCTTTGACCAAGGGCCTCTGTGGGACACTCTGCTTCCCTTGAAGTTGCCACCTAGACCTGTGATGAGGGGTGGGTAATTCCATTTTGCATAAACCAAAGACGTGGCTCTCTGGGATGTTGAACCCCTGATGCCTACAGTTGGAGCACCCCTCCCTCGCTGGGCTGGGAACGGCGGCTGCACTTTGTCCCATGAATTGGCTGACAGGGCGGGGAAGGGACTCTTCAGGGCGGCACATTCAGGGGCTGATATTCCATGGCATCCCTGAGCACTTGCTGTATGCTAGACACTGTAAAGTCAACACCTTTTGTCCTTGCAACCACCCCAGCGTGAAGGTTGTGCTCTTACCATGGTGAGAGGACAGCCCCAGCTAAGGGCTTCTCTGAGTCACGATTCAAAGCCTGGAGTCTGACTCTAGAGTTGTGACTCCCCATTGTCCTGTCCTGCCTTTCTCAGAATTGCTCTATCCTGGCTCCTAGTCCAGGGCTTGTCCAGCTAGGTCTCATGAACTGGTGGACGCAGCCATGCAGAGACCCCGTGGTTGGATGGGGTGATAGGAAGGGTGGCCCCGGGACCCCTGCCCTGTCCCCCAGGGTCTCTGTGTGCGGCCAGCAGCTCCGGGTCAGCCCTGGGCTCTCTGAGCAGGTGGATCTGTTGGTGCCGGAGCCCGCAGAGGAGATGCCCACCCCTGGGGATGGCATCCTGGAGCATGACCCGTTCTTCTGCCCTCCCACCGAGGCCACGGCCCGTGACTTCCTGACCGACGCCCTGGTCACCCTCCTGGTGCCCCTGCTGGTGGCCCTGCTGCTGGCCCTGCTGCTTGCCTACGTCATGTGCTGCCGGCGGGAGGGTCGGTGAGTGCATGTGGGGGGAAGGGCTCCGGGTCTGGGGTGCCATTGGGGGACCCACGTGGCACCTGTGCCATGTGGAGACCCTACAGGGAGTATGGGCCCCTTTCTTGGCGGTGCTGGTTCCTGGCCCCTTGGCGCCAGGAGGGTATCGTGGAGGTCAGCATGCAAATGAGCCTCCTCCATGCGCGCCTGAGTCCCTGCGGTGTGCTGGGTCAGCGCCCTGAGCTGGGCTAACCACCCCCTCCCCGTCACTTCTCCACAGGCTGAAGAGAGACCTGGCCACCTCTGAGTGAGTAGGGGAGAGCTGGGGAGAGCTGGGGAGGGCTGGGTGGGGCTCCCCTGGACTGTTGAGCTGGACCCTCCAACCTCCATAACCAGCAGAGATTGTCCTGAGGTGGTGGGGGTGGTGGGGGCGGTGCGTCTCTGAACCTCCAGCCCTGGGCTGGCTGAATCCCGGGTCTGACCTGTTCCGGCCCTACCTTGTCGTCTTCTGGTCCCCATGGAACGGTGTGATGTGGTATGAGGGCATGGACCTGGCTAGGCTTTTGGGGGTTGCTGCCACTCAGGGGGAAAGGGTTGAAGAGACAAACTTAAGGAGCTCCTCCCCCACCCCCCTTTCACCCTGGGTCAGGCTGTGGCCCTTCCTGGCTTCTGTTTCTCCACGTGCAAGGTGAGATAGTTGGACCAGCTCATGGCTGCGGGGGTTTCCAATTTCCCCAGCCCTTCCCCAATCCATGTCACCCTCATTTTGCCCCTGGTTCCCCCCATCCATGGCCTTAGCCCTCTCCCCTAGTGCCCCCAACCCGCTTTGTCTCCCCCACCCCAGGACCCCAAAGATTCCAGGAGGCAGATGTGAAATAATTTAGGCTCCTTTTATTCTCATTGCATTGAGCCTGTGGTGGGCCTAGCAGCCCTGCCCTCTTGCCCAGCCTGCCTCTTTAATTGCGGCGGCATCTGGCCCCTCTGCGAATGCCCTTGGCTAGCCGCTTGTGCCCCTGTTTGGAGCCCATTAGTGACCTCAGCTGCCCAGGTTGGCGCTGCCCAAGCCGACGCTGCCCCAGCTGGCGCTTCCCAGGTTGGCGCCGCGCAGTCTGCCGCCGCCGCCGCCGCCGCTGCTGCCGTTTCTTGGCCTTGAGCTTGGAGGCATGCTTCTGGCCCATGCGGAAGGAGCCCGAGGCCCCCTTGCCGGTCACCTGCTTGAGCATGCCCTTGTCCACCAGCCTCTTGAGCACCTGCTTGAAGCGCCAGGCATTGCGGGCCACATCGTAGCCCATGGTGGCCACGGCCTTCTTCAGGGTGGCCAGCGACACGCGGTTGCGAACCCCCTTGTCGGCCACGGCTCTCAGGATCACCTTGGACATACTGGGCTTCTGCTGGGCTCGGGGGCGGGAGCGGCACCTGGTCTCACTCTTGCTGGGGACCCCCGACACGCTGGCCAGCCGGCCCCCACCCAGGGTAGTGTTTGAGGCCAAGGCCGTGGTGGCGGGGAGCAGCGCGGTTTCTTTCTGCATCTCTGCCTGGGGTGGGTGAAGGGAGCTGGGAGCGAGGACCTCCAGGGTGGTGGCTGGGAGTCTCCACTGGTTTGTTCCTGGGTGGGCGGGTGAGGTTCCCTCAGAGACTTCCTCGTAGGGTTCCGGCCCCCGCCTTCCCCTGGGTGGCCAGAGGGAGGACCAAGGATGGTCACCCACGGCTGGCCTCAGCAGGTCTGTGCCGGGGCCACAGGGCGCAGGAAGGTTATCTGTGTGCTGACCTCAGGGGGCCATTGTGAGGCCACCAGAATCCTGTGGGGGTCACAGTGGCCCACTGTCCACTCCTGGGGGGTGGGGCCGGGAGATGTCAGACGGTGTGGGCGCCGGGCCCCCCAGGCAGCCTGGGGGGTGAGGGCTCCTGTGGTGGCCCCCGCCCGTGGCCAGCACAGGGACACGCACACGTTCACACCCACGCACGCCTGCGTGGGGGCGGGTTTCAGGGGGGCTGGGACCTCTGCTTAGACCCGCCGCTCGTCTCCACCATCCTGACCCACTGAGCTTTTGACCCCGTGGGGTGGAAAAGCATTGAAAATCATAATGACAACAACCTCTCTGAATGTCTACAGAAGGAACAGAAATATTTTCCAGAGGAACTGCAGAAATGCATTTCCTTGTTGATTGAATTCCTTGATCAACTTTTTGTACGAAAGGGTTAAAAGGCTTCACTTTTTTTTCTACTCTCATTTTCATTTTATAGAATTCCAACCCCACCCTACCCTCCGCCATCCCCATTTGGGCTCAGTGGTTGTCCGTGTGAAATTTACAAGGAGGATTTTATTTCTCAAAAATGTTTTTGGGTTGGCCTGTGTCACATTTGATAGGTTACGTCTTCTGCCATTATGGATATTCTCTTGTGACCAGTATTGAGCTTTTTCTGGGTCAGTTTTGTAGATCAGATGTTGTCGGGAAGATCTGCTGACAGATCTTGTATCTGGAATCAATAACTAATTTTACCAAAACCGGTTTGGGTTTTGTGTTGATTTATTTCTACAAAATCCAATTCCCCCCCTTGTTTGGTGTCTGCCGTTTTTCAAATGAGGATTCTGTTGCCTATTTTTCATCTATAACAGATTTCACAGGCCACCAAGTCCTCCAGCGCCCAGAGACCCTTGTCTGCCCTGTCTGCGGGGGTGTGAGCCAGCAGCGGGGCGGGAGGGGCAGTGCGCGCCTGGCGGGTGGGGGAGACCAAAAGCCTCTCGGCCGAACTGGCAGCCACGCCTGTGTGCGCGTGTACGTGTGTGTATGTACAGATGTGTGCATGTGTGTGTGTGTGTATAGGAGTGCCTGCGGGTTTGTCCGCCCAAGTGCTGATGTGGAAAGATTGGGGGGCAGGGGGAGGCTCCGTGGCTCTCTACTTCTGCCTCTGCTCTAGGAAAACATCCCCAGAACATTCTTCCACCTGTGTGGGTTGCCAGAGTAATGAGACCCAGATGTAGGGCTGGAGGTGGGGAGGGGGGCACTTAGCTGAGGCCCTTTCCCCGCCAGGGGGCATCGCCTACCTAGCTGCCTGCTCTGTCTGCTTCTGACTCCCCTTCCCCCTCAGCCTCCCCTTTCCTGAGAATGGAAAATTCTCTGCTTGCCAAATTCCAGACTCAAGAGCTCATCTTGACCCTCCCCCAGATTTAGAGGGTGACTCCACCTCCTCCCGCCAGCCTGCCAGGACTCAATCCCACTCCCCCCAGGATGAGTGTGGCCCATGCAGAGCTGGAAATTCCTCCTTGTAGTCCAGACTCGTGAGCTGTAGCTGGCCGGAGGCTGTGTTCACTAATGGAGCCTCGGACATGGGTGGGGTTCACCTCCTTTCCCCCACCAAATCAGTAACCAAGTGGCAAGTGGGGTCACTTCAGTCCTGTCTGGGGCCCAGCCCCTGCAAGAAAATCAATTGTTATTGTTTTTAATGAAAAGTTCCTGCTCCACGGTCTGACTGACCTAGCAACCAGGTAGTTTGGGAAATATCTCTGGGCTGGGTCCACAGATGTAGATGGGTTTTATGTAAAGGGGCTTGAAAGCAAGGCCAAATTCACTGAGGTGGGCTTGCTCTAACAAAATAATACCGATGATGATAATAGTAGCAACTGAAGACTACAATAGTAGCATGATGACCAGGAGTTATTATAAAGGCTTGTACTGTATTAACTAATTTAATACGTACAAGAACTGTATTACTGTTGAGGAAACTGAAGCACAGAGAGGTTAAGTAGGTTGCCTAAGGTCACACAGCTAACAAGCAGTTGAACCCAAATTCAAACCCAAACCAAGTCCTTGTACTTAACCACCGTGCTGCCCTGCCTCTAGAATGAACTAAAGCTTGCCTAAGGACAGCAGAAAACAAGACTGTGAGGATATAAATGAGAATAAGGCTGAGCATTTTGAGGAGCCACTGGAGCTAGACCACAGGAAGGACTTTCCAATGGACGAAGCTGTAACAGACAGACTTAGTGCTGCTGGGATTTCCAGCTCATTGAGGGTGGTGCCCAGGCCTGGCCCTCAAGGAGCTCAGGTCTGAAACAAAGACAGGCAGGACCGTGATGGGGGCAGGCTGTGGTGGGCATGGAAGGGGTCAGGGTACAAAGGGAGCAGAGGAGAGGCCCAAGGAACCAAAAGGTGAGCTGGTCAAGGCTAGGCAGATGGGAGAGGGTGTACCCGAAGGAGGAAAGAGCTTGGGCAAAAGCTAAGCGGTTAGAAAAGGTGAAGGAGGAGGTAGGTCTGCCAGACTCACCAAGGATGGGGGGTGGGAAGGAGGGCTGGGTGCTGAGTGATTGGAGGAGGATGGGGGGGGGAGCTGAGTGCTAGAGGGGCCCAGAGGGGCTCAGGATATCGATCCCAAGTGCAGATGCTGGGCTCGGAGTGGTGAATGCACGCGGCTGTCCCCTCAGTTCTGGGGACTTCAGGAGCACTTGGCACAGGCTGGCACCGCTCCACATGCCAAGGCTGCATTTTCCCACTTAATCCCCATCACAATCCCACGAGGAAGATACTTTTATTATCCCCATATTAAGTGGAGGAAACTGAGGCACAGAGTGGTTAAGCCAAGGCACACAGCTGTGAATGCAGGCTGGCTGTGCTCAGTCACTCGGCATTGAGCTGACGCCATGGGACTTGCAGTGCCCCCACCCCCAGCCCACCTCCATGGTGTATTTGAATCCCCCTCCACACAACAGGTGGGGGGCTGCAGGGTGGCTCCGAGGCAGCGCCAGGCTGTGCCCCCTGGCCTGGCTCCTGGGCCATGGGCCAAGCTGCAGGCGCTGATGGCCCGCTGGTCCTCCTGCACGCAGCATCCAAATGGTCCACCACGGTACCATCCGTGGGAACACGGAGGAGCTGCGGCAGATGGCAGCCAGCCGCGAGGTGCCCCGGCCTCTCTCCACTCTGCCCATGTTCAACGTGCGCACGGGCGAGCGGCGGCCTCCACGTGGGGACAGCGCCCAGGTGCCTCTCATCCTGGACCAGCACTGAGGCCCGGCCAGGTGGGTCCGGCTGGGCATGCCAGCCCTCGTTTCTGGGAACAAGACAGCCTCTGTCTCAAGCTTGGGGCAGGTGGCAGGGTATGGCGGAGGGTGGGGAAGGGCACACGGACCTGCCTGTTGGTAAGCTGTGGTGGTGAGCATGCCCAGAAATTCTTGAGCTGTGCCCCCCAGTGCCAACCACTTGGACTCGCAGGGTCAGGGTGGGTTGAGGCAGGAGAACTCGGGTCTGTAACTCACAGACCTGTACTCTCTTTTTTTTTCCAATTCTCACCATCCCTTCTTTCCCCATCCAGACAGCAGCCTGGCCCTCTCTGCTGCTTCCCGCCCCTGGCCCACCTGGACTCCAGGTTGGTAATAAGCCAAGAACAGGAGTGGTAGAATGAGGGCGCCTGGGGTCAGGTACCTCAGAATAAATCCCTGCTGCTCTGCTTGTCTGTTGTCACTGGTGCCTTCCACTCAGCAGCCCCCTCCCCAGCCCCCACTACCTCTGTTTCCCTTTCTGCCCTCTGGGAGCCCCCACGGGTAACCAGGGATTCCCAGCCTGCCTCTGAACTCTTGGCATTCTGCTGTTTTCTCATATTCTCTGAAAGAAGAAGCAAAAGGACCTGCTGCGTATAGTCTGGTCTGAACCCTCCCTTGAAACCGATAAGGGATTCCTGGGTCTTCATCCCCATTTGATAGACATGCACAAGGTCTAGGGAGAGAAAGCGATCTGCCCAGGGACAAGGAGCAAGTGAGTGGCAGAGCCTGGATGTGAACCTGCCTCCACACGCCTGCTGGAGGGTCGAGGTTCTGGAAGCAGGGGACTCAGGCTTTACCTGGAGAGTTGGATGATGGGTGATGGACCCAGAGGTCCACTGGAGGGAGATGTGCCACGAGGGAAGCCAGTCTAGGCATGGGGGAACGAAGATGGAGACGGCTGGGGTAGGAACCCCCTCCGGTAGGGTCTCCCAAGGCCCTAGGAACAGAGGATACCACCCAGCCTAGAGCCCTTGTGGAGCTGGGGATTGCCAGCTGGACTTTGCCCTCCAACCCCACGAGGAGCCCTGGAGAGCTCAGCGGACCAGGATGAGGCCTGAGCAACCCAAGTGGCCATAGACCAAAGCAGGCCGGCACTGTGCCAGCTCACCATCCTCCACTGTCACTTCTTACTGCTGCAACCTGAGGACACACCGGAGATGGAGCTCGAGAGGGGACCCTGGTGAAGGAGAGGCAGCAGAGGAGTGAGGGCACCTGGCCCCAGGCCCTTCTCCTGGGGCAGCTCCTGAGAGGATCCAAGCATGGCAAAGGCGTCAGGTTGCCTGGACCTCTCAGGCCTTGTTGGAGCACCAGCCCCAGGCCTGGCCTGCCCCTCATCCTGGAGTGTGACTCTCAGCCCCCTTCTAGGGGACAAGGGGGGTACAGGAGCAGCTCGCCTTCACCTGGAGAGAGGCCCAGCCTTGGGGCTGATGGGGAAGGCGAGTGCGTCCTGAGGCAGCTCCTAGTCCAAGGGAGCTGGGATCCGCCTTGGCCAAGGCTCCCTGCACGGGGCTGAGTTTCTGGCTGCTGAGTCCCTGTGATCAGAAAAGTACAGGTGGAGGGCTTGTGAGGGTTCCAAAATCTCCTTGAACCCCTGAGCCCGTCCATTTCTCACAGCCTCCACCCTACCTTCTCCGGGCATGACGGCATCGCCCCTTGGCCCCTGCAACAGCCCCCTGCCTCTTCCTGAGCACCCCCAGTGTTATCTCCAACAGTCACTGGAGCCACACATCTGAAAAGAAAACTGGGGTGTCTCACTCCCTTGCCCTCTACTTCCCAGTGCCTTCCTGCTACACGCAGGGCCCGCAGGCTCTCCGTCCTCACCCCACTCTCTCTCGCTCACTCTGCTCCAGTGCTGAGTCGGGCTCCCGGAACATGCCAGATACAACCCTGCAGCTGGGCCTTCGCCCCTGCTGGTCCCTCAGCTGGGAACCCCAGGCCTTGCTGTCCACACAATGCCCCCTTCGTTGCTGTCCTCCTGGTCTCTGTCTAAATGACACCTCCTTGGAAGGACACCCCTCCCGGCACTGCTTGCTTTCGGATGTGTAGCCTGCTCCCTAGACAGTAACCCCCCGACGGGCAGGATTTCTGTCTGCCCCTAGGAGGCACAGCACCTGCACATAGTAGGCCTTCAGGAAAGGTTTCTTGAACAAAAGCACGAAGGGAAGCTGAGCTCCTGGGTTTGCTCTGAGTCCTTCAGGAGGCTGCTGCTTCTCTCTGGGCATGGGGTAAGCAAGGCCAAGTCTAAACTTCTACCCCTACCCCCCAGCTGCTGGGCATCCCATGCCCTTTAACTGATTAATTACATAATCAAGCATTAATTCCACAAGCATTTATTGAGGCCAAGCTGACCTCAGACCTGAGGAATGCTGGCACGCCATCACATATGTGCTTAATAAACATTTGTTGAATGAATGCTTAACCAACCGGTTTCTTTGACGAAAGCGTCTCTGACTTCTCATATGTTCTTTCCTTTCTCCTGGGGACCCATCATATGACCCAAACCAGGAGTTGCACAGAATCTGCACTGATGGGAGGCTCTGAGCAGCCAGCCTGCTGCCTGGGGTGACTCCTCTTCAATCCCAGCCCCCTTGAGCCCTCTCCCTTGTCTATCTGTACCCCTCCGCCGGGCAGTCCCTGGGCCTCCAGCTGGATTCTTCCTCTGCTGGCCAGGCATGGGAGAGTGAGAAGGCAGCTCCTCACTTCCCGCTCCCCGGCTTTGCCTCGTCTTGGCAGCACCTTCCTCCGTGTTCGGCTCCAAGGAGCACACGGAAGCCTGGCTGCCGGCCTGGGAGGAAGAGGCCCAGACAGCAGCCGGGAGCATGGCAGGACTGCAGAGCACGCACAGCCAGCCATGCCTAGGTGCACACTCGCACACGCCCCAGCCGCCTCTGGCAGCACACGGTGGCACAGACACTCTCAGTCCCCCTCCGCTCACTGTACTCCTTGCCCTGACGTGTGAGGTTCCACCCAGCAGTGACACGCCCTCCCCTTGCCCCAACTTGGACAAATACCAGGAGAAACAGTGGCCTGCCCCCACCCCCACCACAGGACAACATCCACCGCCACCCTCAGAGTCACTCTCACTCTGCAACTCTATCATCTCCTCCAGCCCCGCAGCCGGACACTGCCCACAACGCCCAGTGAGTGACTCCCACCTTCGCCCTACCCACGGCCCCCACGCAGGAAAACTCTCCGATGTTTCCTTACCACCTCTCATTTGGCTGACCTGACCCGGAGAGCAGAGCACCACCCGGAGAGCAGGGCTGGCCCTACCCTCTAGATGGACACTGTCCCCAGATGGATGTGTCTCTCTTATTCATGATGCCTCCTACAAGGATGTGTGCAAACACACACACACGCACACGTCATCATCTCACAGAGAACACTTGGGGTCGAAATACCCAAGCGTGTTGGGGTTTGGGATCGGCTGGTGCAGGGTTCGAATGAACGGCTCTGCGTCCCGACAGCTGGCTTGACCGGCTGAGCATCCCTTACTCATAAGATGATAAGAAAAACTGCCTGGGGCTGATGTAAACATTTCTGAGAATTAGGAGAATTCCAGCATCTAGAAGCTCTCAAGAGTGGAGACCGTATCACCCATAAGTCACACCAAAGCCAGAGGCCAGCGGGTCTCCTTGGCCATGCGAGCCCGATAAATGGACTCACTCTCCATTCTCCGCCCTGGGAAAATTCCAGGCTCTGCCTGTGAATTTGGGGTGGGGGGCTTCATTCTCATGACCCGTGCCCTGGCCTGCTGCCCACGACCGTGCCCTCCAATACCGACGACACAATAATATTTTAAAATATATGAGATTAAAATTAATGTCATGTGGTTCTTTTTGTTTTTGAATGTGGCTACCAGAAAATGGCTTGCAATGTCCGGTGTTGGGCGACACTGGTCTCAGGGCTGTTCATTTATCTCCACTCAGATGGGCTCAGACCCAGCCCTCAGGCTGGTCCTTGCTTTCTGCAGAACTGCTCATGCCAGGTCTCCGTATGCACCAGGGCTTTCCCAAGGCTTGGAGGGCGGCAGGGGTTTGCCCCTAGCGGTGAATCCACCTCGAATGTGAATACATGTCCTCCTCACTTTTAGGTACATTCTGTTCTCCACCTTGGTTCTCATCCTCCTCTTCCCCTCTCCCTTTCAGCAGGAGCCCCCGCCTCCCACATTCCTCCCATTTTCTTGCACAGAGAAAATCCCACTTTCTCCAGCACCACGTGCACCAAACTCACCTCCCTGGGACCTTGCCTCATACTTCTTTGCAAAGTGCTGACATCTCCTTGAGGTAAGGGTCCAATGACCTTTCCAGACAAGGGCCATCTTTTTTCTGAGGGCAGGGGCTTCCTTCTTCCAGGGTCTTGCCTCCTGGTCTGTCACCACGCTCTCAGCCTGTCTTGGGAAGCCTCCGGAGCGTGCACGGGGTAGGGGGCCACAGACATGGCCCCTCACCACCTCCAGGCTCCCACTTGCCCTGGGACTGTGGGACTGTGCTCCCCTCTCCCTGGCTCTCCTAATTTCCCCCATGCCCCTCCCTGTTCCCCACTCACCCTGATTCACTCACACAGGTTCCTTCTGCACCCTCTATTTTTTTTTCAAACATCAGTGTCCCAAATGCCAAGGTCCCTGCATCCTCACAGTTTATGCACTGTCTCTTACACTGCCATATGTGTGGGGAAGTTCACCCCCATTATATAGACCCCCCCCACGCAGGCACACTCACACGTGTACAGCCCGCCGGGAACCCAGGCATGTATGCTCACAGGCGGGTGAGCACACAGAGTGAGACATACTTGTCCCCACGGACACCCACCAAGGACCCCCACGCAAGGACCGCTGGTCGGACCCCCTCCCACTCACAATCTCCCACGCTCACCCGCCAGCCTCTTCCCGTGGGCACGGGCACATCTCCCACGCGCAGTCTGCACTCCCGCCGCCCCCCACCCCCACCAGCGGCGCGCGGGCCCCAGCTGGGCCGCCCCCCCCCCAGGCGCACCCCTGGGGCAGCCTCACCAGCTCCGACTAGGAAAGACTCCGGGGTTCCCGGGCAGCCGAGGGTTAAGAAGTTGGAAAGAAAAGGAGGGAGAATTCACCACATTTCCATCATAGAAAACCTTGTTGGGAGATGGTCCTGGGTCACAAAGCGACTTCGGGTTCTGAGACAGCAGTGAATTTCAAAGATCTGTATGAAACCTCCTCATTTTCTAGGCTTTTCCATGTGGATTTGAACGAAAATCAGGCAGGGAAGTGCGGCTCCCAGGGAGGACAGAGATGAGCCCGCGGAGCCACTCTGGGACCAGCAGGCCCCGTGCCACCAAGCTGGGACGGCGAGTCTGGGGGAGCGAGGCCCGGCCGCGGTATTTAAGGCAGCAGAGAAGGGCTGGGGCCAGGCGTATGCTACAATGGCCCCTTTGTCCCCCTCCTCTCCTGTCCTGCACCCAGACAGGAACCACAGCCAGGCCCCACACCATGTGACACAGGCGGGGAGTCGCCACGGCCCCGACAGGGAGTGCACACCTCCTGAGCCCACACACACACTCACACGCACACACATATACACTCATGCATCCACGTGGAGCTCTGTATGTATGAGGCAAGACACACCAGCCCCTTTGCCTGGCTGAGCTGTCCAGGACTGCAGTCTCCAGCTACATGTGAATTACAAGTAAATAACATTAAAAACTGAGTTCCTCTGTCTCACGAGCCTTCCACCGCCGTTTGCTCCCGTTCACAGACTCGTTTTCACTTGCTCTTCATCTGACACTCGCTCACTCTCAGGCACTGTCGCATGCCCTCTCTTTCCTCTCCCCCGCGTGCGCAAGCGGACACTGTGCCCAGCCTGCGCTGTCCTTGGTGAACTCTGTTCACCCTGGTGAGAACCGCAGTGAAAACACGACAACATAAAAATGGCAGCAATCTCCAGAACGAATGGCTGAGATTAGTTTTGTGGACGTGAAGTGCTTTGGGAACGCAGGAAGGGAAGTTCAGTTTGGGTTGGCAGGGGGACGGGAAGGTGATGAGACATTTGAGTGTGGCCCCCAGGGTGGAGGTTGAGCAGGGAGAGATGGGGCGGGGGTGTCATTTCAGGCAGAGGCAGATGCATAAAGAAAGGCCCAGAAGCAGGGTATGTAGTAGGAATGACAGTCACTCACTTTGGCCCATGGGACAGGTGTGTGGCCAGGAGAGAGGGACAGCTAGCCTGGGCAGCTGGGTAGCAGCCAGCTAGAGGCCTAGGATGCCAGGCTCTGATGCTTCTAGATGCCCCGGGGGCACAGCCAAGGGTCCTGGGGTCCAGAGGTCCAGAGTAGATGGGGTTACCTGGGCAGTGCGTCAGGCGTCACCATTCATCAGAATAACCCATTCACAGGCGCCGCACAACCTCGGGTATTCTGCGTATGAACAGACTTTCATTTAAGAGCTATAATGTCTCATCCTCTCTAGACTAATTTTTTTTTCTACATTGTCCACCACTTATGGCAGAAATGTCACTGATAAATTATTAAAGGTCACAATTAATAACCATGAATACTTAATGCAGCCAGTGGCTGCACTAGCACTGCACTGGCCCAATGGCAACACACTGTGTTCCTGCGCCGGGGACACAGGCTTCTCCTTCCTTGAGGTTTAGTTTCTGAGATGCTGAGAGAGAGGGGTAGACAGCTGTCATTTTCTCCCTGCCTCTGGGTCTCTGGGAACCTGGCCTGCTTCAGGCTTCTGACTCTCGGGTCTCCTCTGTCCTCCCACTGACCACACTGCCCTGTCCCCATTCCTTGAGGCTGGGAAGAGGACCAGTCACCTCTGCTTTGGGGGGCCTGACGGATGTGAGCAGGCAGGGAGAGGCTGGTGGAAATGACCTCCCAGGGCCACCCCATGCCCAGGGGTCTTGTGTTCTGGGGACCGGGAAGACTGAGATGGGCCCAGGACATGTTCATTAGCATTAGGACCCTGTATATGCTTTGTCTCAGCTCTCCAAGGCCCCTAGAGACCGCCTTGCTGTCCCGGGCAGGCTCAGCAGACCCTTTCTCAAGCTGTAAGTCTTGTCGCCCAGGGGGCAGGAGCTCAGAGAAGGGCAGAAGGGAGAGAAACCAAATTCCTCATGTTTGTGCAAGGAGGGGCCCTGCTGAGGGCTCCCGGGTACTCCTGGCCATCCCACCATCCTCACCCAGGGGCACCCTCCCCCTCCCCCCATCTCCGCACCAACCCCCACAGCAATAGAGGGGCAGGGAGGTGATGGGAGGCTTAAGGGACCCAAAGGGTAGCTTGTTTGTGGGCGTGCACATGTGGTGCTGCACATGTGTGGGCTGCCTGGATAGTATTTTAGGGGAGAAGAGGGCCTGGGAATGATGATGCAAGGACTGCGAAAGAGACAGAAACAAAAGAGGAAGGAAAAAGGGTTAAGGCATAAGAAAGTCCAGAGGAAGGGGCAGGGGCTAGCGAGGGGACTGGAACAGGAGGAGGGGGAGGCAAAGGGGCTAGCCAGGGCGAGGAAAAGAAGGCGAGCCCACCACCCCCCAAAGCCCCCTCCCCCTTCCCGACCCCAAAGAAGGAAATGAGGAGGCCATTGCAGATAAGTTTGGGTCATTTCCACATGCTTTATTCCAGCAATCAAAATAATTAAAAACATCTCAAATTATTATACACATACAAAATAGGTACAGAGTCTTTTGCTTCCTCCCACCCCTAGGAGGAAAAACTGCTTTGTGCTTTGGGAAGTCGGGCTTTGAAACCCAGAGAGGGAGAAGGCAGAACAAGCTGAGAGAGAGGCAGTGAGGATGGGTCCAGAGGAGAGAGGAGGGGGAGGAGAGCAAGAGGCCTGAGAAAATGAGAGGCGGCCAGAGGCAGGCAAGGAGAGGGTGGAGGGGAGCGGTGCTGGCTGGGGCCGGCAGCACGCTCTCCCCCCGTGTAAATAGCACCTTTAGAAAATTCACACGAGTTCCCCATCCACAGGAGGAAAAAAAAAAAAAAAACAAAGAATAAAAAAAGACTTTGAACAAAAAGGATCATTTGCTGGCCAGTGGGGGCATGTCAACTTCTATAGCACCAGTGACTCCCTGCCCGCCCCGTCACATAGATGTAGCACCTTTGATATAAAATTGGGAGCCCCTTTCACCCCCTCCCCATCCCCGCCCCACACAGTTGCCCCGGTTGACACAATAAAGACAAGAACGAGGTAGAGTCTTCAGCAACACAATTACACAAGGAACAGAACAATCCCCCCCACCAGCCCTGCTGCATGCCACGGGGGGGACTGGCAAACTCCCCCCAAAATCGGATGTCTCGGCTTGGCAGTGCCTGACTCGCCTCCAAACCTGGTGAGGGGCACTGGCCCCCTCAAAAACGAAGAGGGGTGTGTTTCAAGGGCCATGGGAGTGCCGGATGACGAGGCTTCTTTGGCAGTCTGAGAACCCCAGGTTCCCCCAGGGTCTGGGGGTGCTGGGTGAGCAGGTGTGGGGTGGGGGGCGTGAGGGCCACTTGGGTGTTTCTGCATTGCCTTTTGTTGCTGGGCAGACAATGCATTGTTTCCTATGTCTTTTGGGGAGACTTAGATTTGGGGAGCAGTAGAGGGGAGACCCCAAGGGGAATGGAGAAAGGAGCAGAAAGGGGAGAGTTGGGGTATCATAAGCCCAACGGGCAGAAAAGGACTTACCCCCACATGGGTCTTCAAGCAAGTGGACCAAGCTTCCTTTTTTAAAAAGTTATTTATTTATTCTTTTTTTTTTTTTTTTTTTTTTGGTAAGGTTGAATGCACTTTTGGTTTTTTTTGGTCATGTTCAGTTGGTCAAAGATAAAAAACTAAGTTTGAGAGATGAATGCCAAGGAAAAAAAGTATTTTCCAAAGTCCATGTGAAATTGTCTCCCATTTTTTGGCTTTTTTGGGGGTTCACTTTGGGCTGTTTGTCTGTTTCCAGGGTCGGGGGAGAGTGGGTTGGGTGGGAGGGAGCCAGGTGGGGGCGGAGGGAGTTTACAGGAAGCAGACGGGACCAACGTCGATGCCGAATTCCTGGTCTGGGGCGCCAATGTCCAAGGGGGCCACGTCGATGATGGGCAAGCGGGAGGTCTTGGTGGTTTTGTACTCGAGCACGGTCTTGGCCCAGGTTCCGGTGTGGCTCTGGGGGTGGGGCGGGGGAGGGGAGAGAACGGGCGAGGGGCGTCAGCCGGCGGGCTGAGGCTCCAGGTCCCGGCGGGCACGGCCCGGAGCAGACACTCACCGTGCAGCCGTCGGAGGTGACACTGTAGGTGAAGCGGCTGTTGCCCTCGGCCCGGATCTCGATCTCGTTGGAGCCCTGGAGGAGCAGCGCCTTCTTGAGGTTGCCGGTCTGCTGGTCCATGTAGGCCACGCTGTTCTTGCAGTGGTAGGTGAGGTTCTGGGAGGCCTCGGTGGACATCAGGCGCAGGAAGGTCAGTTGGATGGCCACGTCGGCAGGGTCGGAGCCCTCGCCGCCATACTCGAACTGCAGGGGGCACGAAGAGGAGTCAGGGACCCCGCGGGCGCCTCTCGTCCTGGCCTCCCCCCACCCCGGGTCTCAGAGAGCACCCCAATTACACCCCACTCCAATCTTGGACCCGGCGTCTAAGCCAGTATCAAGAGCCTCCTGGCCCCCGACGCAGCTCTGTCTGTCCCCCCAAGCAGAGCTCCGGCCCACCGCAGGGCCTCCCCTGCCCCCTGCCCCTCCTGAGCCCCGGGCCCGCCTGTCTCCCCTGAGTGGCTCAGAGTCCGGCTCACGCACCTGGAATCCGTCGGTCATGCTCTCTCCGAACCAGACGTGCCTCCTGTCCTTGAGGTTCTTGCTGATGTACCAGTTCTTCAGGGCCACGTGGGGATGGGTAGGGTACACGCAGGTCTGGCCTGTCTCCATGTTGCAGAAAACCTTGATGGCGTCCAGGGTGCAGCCTTGGTTGGGGTCAATCCAGTACTCTCCTGCGGCGGGGTACAGGGCAGGACAGGGTCAGGGGAGGCGGGCAGGCGTGGGCACAGGGGACGCCGGCCTCCGGGCCGGTCCAGGCCCAGCCCCGCCACGCAGGAGGAGGAGAAGGGGGCAGCGGGGCGGGCCCTCACCGCTCGCCCAGTTGGAGTGGCACATCTTGAGGTCGCGGCAGGTGCGGGCGGGGTTCTTGCGGCTGCCCTCGGGGCTCCGGATGTTCTC
>PVIY010048199.1:0-17428 GCA_004026745.1 Myrmecophaga tridactyla | reverse complement strand
AGGGGATGGGAGGAGAGGGAACAGCAGGAGGAGGAGTGGGAGGAGGAGGAGCAGGAGGAGGGGAGAGGGAGGAGACACAACCTTGGATTTTCTAAGATGCCAGGAAGCACTGAGAAGGTAAACGGCAGTGCAGGCGGGTTTAACTTGAGGCTTGGAAAAGGCCAGGACCCACCCTCCTGCTCAGACACAAAGCAAGTCCAAGTGAATGGGTTCCCCCAGGGTGGCCTCCTTCCTCCCCCAACAAGGAAGAGAAACGGGGGCCTTCAGAGCAAATGGGATTACAGAAGACGCCTCATATCGGGTGGAAGTCAGAAGATCCCTTTTTCTTAGGCTCTTTTGTAAGACTTTTTATATCTCTTCCCCAAATAAGGCTAATTTGGACATTTACACATTAATTTCAATAGAAAATTATCTTGTGTTGCCCGGCAACAGTTAAAGGGGAAACTGGAACCTGAGAGCAGCCAAATTCCAGAATCAGGCAACAGGACTGGGGACAGCTGCTGTGCCTGTCTGCCGGACTTTTCTCCCTTAACAGTCTGCCACTTCCAGTGGGGAACGCCGTGCCACGTTCATGTGATTCTGGGGGTCCTCTGTGGCCACCTTTCCCTCAGGGGTCCGAGCCGGCGATCAGGGCCACTTCCGAGGAGTGACAGTGGGGCTGGGGCAAGAGGGGTCCCTCTGAGCAGGTGCTGTGGGGCAGGGATGTGGGGGCTGACAGGCAGGGACACCCGGGTTGGGGTGTATCCAGGTCAGGGGTGCTAGGGGTCAGGGATGTGGGTGTCAAGGGTGCTGGGGGTCGGGGTGCTGGGGGTCAGGGGTGCTGGGGCCAGAGATGCAGGGGCTTGGAAGAGCCACTTTGGGGGTGGGAGCTCGGGGCCTCCAGTAGACCCAGTTCTGGCTGGCTGGGCGCAGCTGTGCCAGACACAGCACAGCCCAGAGCTGCGGAGTGTATATGGCAGGCACCTCCGCGGGGGCTCCTCGTGGGGGTCCCACCAGCCACAGGGGCCGCGCGGCACGCCCCGCCTCCCGGCTCCAGGGCCAGCGACATGACCCCCCTGGAAGTGGCCTCGTGTCTCACCAGTAACATCAGCGGCTATAAATAGGCGCCTCAGCCAGGCGCGCGGCCCCTCCCGGAGGAAGCCTTTAATTCTGAGCGCGCCCGCACTGCACAGCACAGCCCTCCACCCAGCGCCCCACGCGCTCCCGTGATTGGCACCTTCCTCACATGGGGCGTTTAAGACCTTTTATAATGGTCACCACAGGCACTGCACCTCTAAAGGGCTAAGGGGGGTCGGCCAAGAGGGGAGGCCATGTCCTCTAACAACAGGCCCCGTGCCCTGCCCTCACCACTCACAATCCTGTCAATCCAGAAAGGAGAAATTTTAACCCAGTACTTAACTGCGTGTGCTTCGCAGTCTTGGGCACCTTTGGAAGTGGCTTCTTCAGGACCTCGCACAGAGCCCTTCTGCACACTGGGTGATGACTAGAAGGAGTGGGGGTGGGGGTGGGGGTAGGGACCTGGGGATCTGGGGTTGCAGCTGCTGCCAGTGCATGGATCCAGTTTAAGGCAGGGGGCAATTCTGACAGCCACTTTCTGCCTGCCTCCGGTCTCCCCATCCACCCATGCCACACTCTCCAGGACCCCGGCCAGCAGTGAGTGACCACCCAGGGGCCAGGGCCGGCTGGGCTATGGGGAGGCCCTGACCCCCTCCACTCCACCGCCCTCCCCCTTCCGCAGCCTCAGCCCTCACAGCTCTTGTCCAAAAGAGTGTGCAATAAACCTGAAGAGGCCTGTCAAAACAGCAGGCCCTGCAAAGGCAGCTCCAGGGGGTTTTCTTCTCACATTTTAAGGATTCACTTACATAACTGAAACCCCAAAAGAAACCTCTGGGTCCTCCTTCAAAAGCAGGGCGCTGCCTCCCACCCCCACCCTGACAAAACCTGGGCAGCCTCCCAAGCTTGACTGCAAACACGTGACCACACAACCTAACACCTCTCCAGGGAAGCGTCTCCATTTGCATATTGCAGCTCTCAGGGTTTCACCTGTCCTGATAACAGGACCTACCGCAGAGTGGGGCTCACGGGGGCCCCAGGCTTCCACCCCAAATGGGCAGCAGCAGAGAGCGGTCGCGCTCATTCTGGGGCCATGCACGCAGCCTTTCTGCAGCCACGGATGCCCTAAAATCGGGCTGTAGTAAGGGAATGCGTTTCAACCCCCCAAGCCCTAAATTCCCAGTGTCGCCGGAAGATGCACCGACGCGGACAGCGCAGGCAGCAGCCCTGGGCCGGAGCGTGCTGTACTCGGGGAGGGAGGCGCGCGTGGGTAGGGGCGGCAGCCTCCGGGGGAAGGGGCCTACAGGGGCGTCCTTCGTCGCGTCCCCGAAGGCCCAATGATAAACCCTCGGTTCTCAGGGCCCGCTGCTCCCGCCCGCGGCCGCGGCGCCCCCGCCGGCCCTGCGCGGACCCGCTGAGTGGGTGACGCGCGCGCGGTGCCCCGCGCAGCCTCCACGCCGCCCGGCCCGGGACGCCCCGCGTCGCCTGGCAGCCCTGGGGCGCAGGGATGCGCGGGGGTGCGCGGCCGGCCTCGGGAGGGGACCAGAAGCGGAGGCAGGTGGCGGTGGGCGGCGAGCCGGGGCGGTCCCTGCGTCCCAGCGTCCCTGCGGGGCTCTCCGCGCCGCGCCCGGGAGCCCGAACCGCTCCCCACGCGCGCCCGGGCCGCGGCGACCCGCGAGCGGCTCACCTGGGAGAAGTGGCGACAGCAGCGGCGGTCCCCCCACGACTCGGCCGCGCCGCGGACCGGGTGCCCAGCGCAGCGCTCCCGGCTGGCCCCGCCCCGGCCCGTGGCCGCGCCCACCCCGCCCCGCCCCGCCCCCTCGCTCATTGGCGCAGCCCCGCCCCCAGGCTCCGCCTCGCCCCGCCCCTCGAGCCGCAAGCGCAGGGCACGCGGCGGGTCGGGCTGTCCCTGCCTTACAAGGCTGTGTCTGCGCAGGGCCGCGGCCCGCCTGGGGTCCGCAAGGGGGGAGGCGCGAGGCGGCGATCCCAGCGGTCCCCACGCGGTACCTGGTCACACCTGGGCCGCGCTGGAGCCGCGCAGGAACTGGTGAAGGGGCGCCGCCGAGAGCGCTGCCGCGCGCGGACGCGGCCTCCGGGTCGGGTGCGCTGGGGACACGCCGAGTGCGGGAGCCGAAGGGCTGGAGCCGCGGTCGGGGCTCAACCCCGTGTGCGGGCACAGGGCAGGGGCGGGAGGCTGGGCGGAGAGGGCGCAGGGCCCAGGGCGGGGGCACCGGGTCCGTAAGGGACGACGCCCGGCCGCGCCCGGGTCTCGCCGCCTGAGGTCTGGGCCGCCCGGCAGCCGCCGAGCGAGCGGGACGAACAACTCCGGGGGCCCGGGGCGGCGAGGGCTGGGCCCAGCGAGGGGGCTCAGGCCCGGGTGCGGAGGGGCGCTGCCCGGGCCGCGCCCTGGCCCTCCTGTGGACTGGAGGGCGCGGCTTGTGGCGGGGTGGGGGCCCCGAGGCCGAGGGGGCGCAGCGTCTCCCCGCCCGGCCCGGGGAGTTGGTGCCTCGTCGCCCCGCCGTGGAGGGTTCAAGCCCCTGTCCCGCCCCGTGCCCAGCAAGACCCTTCCCTGGCGCACCCTGGCTCCAGGCCTCCCTGGTCGCCTGTGTGAAAAACCGTGGTCGGGATGTTCTCTTCCGATATCCCCTATTCTTTCTCAGGACGCTCCTGCCTCTGCCCCGTCCTGCTGGCTCTGGGTGGGGGATGTCCAGACGCTGTAGAGTGCCTGTCAGCTGGGCTGGGCCTGGGGCTGCAAGGGCCTCCATTGTGCAGGCTCCCTCTGCTCCTGGGGTTCAGTGGAGCTGACCCCAACCACCTAGGCAGGCACTCTTGGGCTCTGGCCTCCCCTGGATGGGATCTCACCTCAGGCAGAGCTGCAGCCCTCCCTCCCAGCATGGGGAGTCCAAAGTAGGGACCCCACAAAGGCTGCCAGGAAGTTGAGGGCTGACCTGGGAGAAGGGTGACAGGTGCTGGGTGGCAACCGACCTCAGCCCATGTGGTCCAGCCCTTGGGGCATCTCAGTCCCCACCCCATGTCATGGAGCCCAGGACTGCCTGTCCCTCCCCTCCAATAGGCTTTGCTTTCCACCTCCAGGCAATCTCCGCCAAAGATTTATTCTGTCAAATTCTTGTCACTGAAACGTCTCCCACTCCAGACACTGGGAAGTGAATTTTTCGAGTCTGGGAGAGAGAACAACAGGGGCATTGGGTTCTGTGTGACTCAGTTTCTCTTTTAGGTCACACGGCACTAAGCTGTGCTGTGGCCTGGAAGTTATTCACCATGCAAATAGACATATAGACATACAGAAATGAAGACAGACAGACGTTCGGACATAGACATGTAGACATGGAGAGAGAACCCCTCTGAGGCCCAGGCACCTGGCAAGGGCAGGCACCCTGGGCCCGAAGCAGGCGGCGCCCCTGTGAGGAAGAGCCCCAGCCTGGGAGACCCTCTGGAGAGGAGGCGGCCAGGGGCAGGCACACGCCACCAGGAATGTGCTCTGACAGCGTGGGACGCCCCTGGCTGCAGTTCACTGGGACGTATCCATGTGCTCTGCGGTTGGGGTCCCTGAGCCTGCAGGGGAGGGCAGTGGGCAGCAGAGGCAGGAGACCCTTGGAGGGTGCGCGAGGACAGGGCAGCTGGAGTACCCACGAGGACCCAGGGCCCGGGGCAGTAGATGGCTTGGAGGGCGGGGTCTGGAGAGGCTGCAGGTCTCACCCTCAGCTGCTGGCAGTCGGGATGCCCGCTCTGTGCCCAGAGAAGTGCCAGGTGCCCCGGGGACCCCAGCTGAGAGGCCACCTCAGTCCCCCCTCCCACCAGCGCCCTGCAGCGGCCAGTAGAAACCTTCCGGAGCCTTTCACGTGGGGCCCTCCTCTCTTTAGGTGAGGAATTAAAATCCACCAAGACTGATTTCAGCTTCATGGACATTAGAATTTAATTTTACTTCCTATGAAACCTGCCAAGGAATTCTGAACAGTTCCGGGAAGAATGACCTGACTAGTCCCCAAACTTGCTCAGCAACGAAAGGAAAGCACTTTTCCATGAAGTCCATTTGCATTCGCTTCTGAGTATAAAGCACAGGTGTATGTTAGAAAATTGTACTTTCCTTTTAAAAGGCAACATGGCACTAAGCTGACGACAGCGCAGAGCTTCTTAAGGTCTTCCCCGTTCAAAAAGACAGGAAGATGGCAGCTGCGGCTCCTTCTGTTCTTGGCTCCTGTCTTAGGAGCCTGGAGGCCTGTGCAGGCTGTGGAAAGCAGGTTGGCACCCTCCCCACTGGGGCCTCCTCTCCGGCCCTCCAAGGCTGGGGCTGGGACTGGGCACTGAGCTCCCAGGGCTCCTTGAGGCTGCTCGTGCCCTTGGAGAACAGACACACATTCTGATCTCAGCTCCCAACATCATGGTCCTCGGGGAGGACCACGGACTCCAGCTCATGGTCCACGGGGAGGACCATGGACTCCAGCTCGTCATCTATGGGGATGAGCACAGTCTCCTGCAGGCTCCGGACAGGGGACAGGTCAACCCTGACTTCACCCTGGGCAGGAGATGGGCCTGTGGCCTGACTGGACGGCATGTCCCCACTGGCAACCGGGTCCCCATCTGCAGACTCAGGCAGGGGGTCCTGCTGGAGGCCACACCCCTCCTGGAAGCTCAGCTCCTCAGCACTGGACCCCGAGCTGTGGGGCTTCTGGCCCTCCCTGGACGGACCCCCAGAGCTCAGGTGCTGATGGGCCAGGGGCTGCTAGCGTTCGAGTTGGGGAATAGGGGCCTCTCCAGGGCTTCCGAGTTGAAGGGCCGCATGGGGACCTTGGCCAGAGCCGGCGACTCGCCTTCTGCAGACAAGAAACATCGGGGTGAGAGGCTGCGGGGAGGTCTGCAGAGGGCCAGTATGGGGGTGGGGTGCGCCCTGCACCCTCCTCAGGGTGCAGCAAAGGACAGCTGGGGGCGGCTGGTCTCTGGAAGACCCTCTCCGAGCCGGGTCTTGGCTTCTACACGCACCTGCCCTGCAGCATGGGGCTGCCCGAAGCTGACCAGCAAGTGCATCTCCTGCATGTGGGGTATTGTCTTAAGTGTACCCAGGAGTTTACCCCCCCTGTGTGCTTGGCATAGTTCACCATAAGAATGAGACAATAATGCAAACAGGTACATGTATCCAGCTGTGCTCCCTCGCTCAATGCAATGCGGTAGCCCATTGGACGCTGCTCCCGCTTACTGTCCAGTCTCTGCCATGGGCATTCCCATTGTCCTGGCCTGAGGCATTGATGCACGGTGCTGTGACGCATGTCACCAGCCTCTCCTGGCAGCCAGGTAGCTGGTTCTCTGATAACCTCCTTCCCCCAGAACTGGAGCTGTGGCTCCCAGGGCAGGTGGTAGTGCCAATTGCTCCCAGCATGGGGGGACGGGGTGGGGCGTGTCCATTGCTCCCCTCATGGCCTGGGCTTGGTTCTCCAAGATTTACATTTTTGCTTGCCCTATATAATGGTGTAAGTGGTTAAGCACTTTTCATAGGTTTCTTGGCCATTTGGGGTCCTCTCTTTTGACGTACACAGTCAATCATTTTTCTGTTTTTCTTCCCCTTGTACCATAATCCTTTATGTATTCTGGATACCAGTCCTTCCCCAATTCATGCGACTTTTCACTCGAATGGTCTCCTGCCCACTCTGTGCTGTGTCCTTTGGCCAGGTGCCTAGGAGCCCAGTTCAGCAACGTTCTCCTGTGTCCGCAGCAGTCTGCTCCTTCTCACTTACAGGCTTCGTCTCTGTGTTACTCATTTCCTTATGGGGAGCGCTTTGTTTTCCCTCTATTTGTGACAAATCTTGGAGGACTAGGGTGAAGGTGGATTCTTCGATGGAAATGGCACGACCATGTTCCGTTCTCAGCTTGAGGACTTGGGGACACCCTCTTAGCTGGTCATGATACCAATCAAAGGTGCTGGTTCTGCCCACTGCCCTCCAATGACCAATTCCTGGGACTCCAGGGCTTCCGAGAGAGGAAGAGTTTACTGCTGGGCACGAAGGAGGAGGTCAGCAGCCCAGCAGCCCAACAGTCACCCCAAACTGCAGTAACCCTGATGGCTTTATAGAATTAAAGACGGGCAGGCTGCAGGACAGCGAGCACACGGCCCCAGGTGCTGCGATCAGAAGGGCTCTGGCTATTGAGCATGCACATGACACGCTCAGTCACAGCACACGTGTAAGACAACGGCGGCCCTCGCATGGCAGGCTGCGTTTCCCTGTTGTTATGAGGTCGGGGTGGAGGTTAAAGTCTCAGCCACCGCGTGTGTGTCCGGTGCGCCCACTTTGGTTAGCTCCAGCTTTGCTTCCCACAATAGCTTTGGACTTGGGGCTAATAAACTCAGGGGCTGTCTTTAGCAACCCCAATACTCTGAAGTCGAAAAATGGATAAAATGGGCACAAGCGAAGATTAGTCACAAGGTTTTTGCAATCATAAGGGCAGAAGATAAGGGCCATGCAATCATTACCAGAGATCAAGGTAGCTGGATTACAGTACAGGGATTTCCCATGTTTCCTGGTGGGTCTCCTCTTTGCTTCTGTCTATGGCCCAAGGAGCCCTTATTCTCTCATCAGCTTCATGGACACTTGTAGGAATGCTTACACTCACGTGTGCACGTGCACACACACGCACTCGCCCGTGACGCTCACTCGTTTACTTGTTTTCAGAGTGATGGTCGGTTCTGGTCATCATCCGGACACACGACAGAACTTGCAAGCTCTTGGCCGCATTTTACTAATCTTTTAGTTTTCTTTTCCTCTCTCTTTTTCATTTATGCCATCTGTTTGTACTTTAAGATCCTTACAAGCCACCTTAAATCCTTTCTGGAATTATGTAAAAATCAAAGAACACTCTTTCTGAGCCTTCATCTCCTAATCTAGAAGTAGGAGTTGTTGACTCCTGTACCAGAAGCATGTTGCCAAGATTAAGTAATTTTACATACTCTTGACATGCTATTTACTGTTGAAAGTGATACACAATTCTAAGACATTATCACAGGAAACAATAGTTGTTTAAAAACTAAGTGGTGAGTCCTTTTAAATAAGAGGCTAAGCCTTTCCAAAAGCATTCTGGAAAGATCATGACAATGGAAGAAGAATCTACCTGACCCCAGCGTACCCTGGGCAGGCCGGTGGGATCGGCTGCGTGGGTGCTTCTGTAGAACACACTGGATCTTGTGTTTGTCACAATCAGACTCTCCGCGGGGCCCTCGCCTTTGGGCCAGCTGCCACCTTGTCTCTCGGCTGCATGTCCAAGCTTCTGTGCTGAGCGGGCCCGGGGCACGCGGGCGGCAGCTGTGTGCCCAGCTCCACCCTGCACCTCTGCACAGGGCGTGGGGCTGGGGCGCGGGGGGGCTTCCGGGCTGTTCGCACACGTCTGAGGAGAGTCCCGCTGTGGTTCCTCACGCCTCCCCCAGGCTGTGGGTCCACCTTCGCAGTTTCTGCTTCCCAGTCCCTGGGCTCCTGGGATTTTGGTTCTGCTCCCTTGGCCTCTGGGTCTCCCCGACCCACAGCTGATGGGTCATCTCTTCTCCGCACGGGCTGCACTGAAGGGCTTGGCTCCTGCTTTTCTGGCCCCAAGAACCCTGCCCTGCCCACTGCTCTTCCTGATCTGTGGGGACACGGGCTGTGCTCAACCATGGGTGGGGTCTTCCCCAGCGCTCAGGCCATCCTGCTGGAGGAGACCCCAACCCTGCCCAGGGTCCGGAGCTCTGACTGGCCCTGGAAGCTGCCCCAGGCACAGGACCTCAGGTTATGGGGTGCCTGGTTTTTGCCCCTTGTAGGGCTTTTCATATGGGAAGATGCCATCAGAGCATGGCACAGCCCTCGTCTTCCCATGCAGCTGGGTTTTGGGGCGTCTTCTCTAAAGGTACTGGCAGGCGGGTGGGGCGAAGAAGATGGCTTTCCCTGCAGACGCCGTGGGCTGTGGAGGGAGGGGCCAAGACCCCCGCCTCGGAGTCCCGCACATTTCACCTGCCTCACCTGGAGTGGGGGAGGGGAGAACGGCCAGGTCCCCAGGGGTCAGTCTCGCGCAATTGCACAGCAGACATGGCTTGCTGAGTGTGTGTGTGTGTTTGCGTGACCAATTCCTTTGGCCTGAGAGTGAAGCTCCTGGCTGGTTCTGGGAGCTGCTGCCCGCTGCTCTCACATGACTTCTCCAGGCCTTCTGCGGGTCTCCTTAAGGTTTCAGCAGAGAGCTGGGAGAGGCAGGTGTGACCTTTCACTGAAGGCTCTTCCTTCGGGGCGCAGTTGCTGGTTGGGCTCTCAGGTCGGGAGGCCGTGCAGCCACAGCTGTTAGCAAAGACTTACGGTCAGTGTGCAAGGGACATGTGCAGGGCAGTGCCCACCGGGCCGTGCCCCTGGCGAGCTCATCCGCGGTGTGCCCTCGTGGAGATGGCCGGGGCGTCAGGGGCATTTCAGGGCCACGCTTGCCATGGACAGACAGCTCGATGACAGACGTCCTAGCCCTGGCCCTTTTTCAGGGAGTATTTTTACGCTTTAGAGAATCACACCTGGATTGATCGTGACATGACCCAATCTGGGAACGCCTTACCTGTGTCCGGGCTTTTGGGCCCAGCACCCTTGCTATGCACAGCCCCTGTTTCCCGCTATCGATCCTCCACACTCTGCAGAGAGAAACACGTGCAAACACACCGTGTAGGTGACACAGACAAAGGGGCAGCCGGGCAGCAAGAGGGTCTTGTGGAGATGAGAGCCGGACCCCCCAGATCCCTGTGCATCCTGGGCAGCTGGGCGTGGGCCTCAGATCGCTGCCCTTCGAGTGGGCACTGTGGCATGGCCACGCTGCTCTCGGCTGGCCGCTTGCTCAGAACGCGCATGGGGCAGGGACACGCGGGCTTGGTCTAGTGGGTAAGAGGGTCTAGAGGGTAAGAGGGTCTAGAGGCGGCAAGGAGGCCCATCTGTGTCCCCAGCACGAGCACGGGGGGGCAGGGTTGGGGTCCCCAGTGGCCTCCGGGGGGGGGTGGGGAGCACTCATAGCAGATGCCACGTTCCTCCAGCACCATTCTAGGGGCTTCTGCTTCATATGCAGGCCCTCAAAACAGAATCCCCTGGACACTGTTTGGGCTTTGGTGGTGCAAAAAGAAGTGCAACAAGGCAGAGTGACTGTGACCAAGAGATGTGAGATAGAGCTGGGGCCACTCAGGAGGTGACGCTGAGGCAGGTCTCAGCAGAGACCCCAGCAGCAGTGTCCTCCAAACCCATGGGCACCCAGACCAGAAGCAAACCCTGGGATAAAGGCGTCAGGCAATGCTCCAGCCTGAGGCCATTTGGAGCACCCAAGAGCCACCAGCCACAACCAACCCGTCCAACCTTCCTTCCCTCTAAAATTCATGCTGGAAATGCCAGGAGGGGACACGGTGTGGGGTGCTCCCTGGATCTGTGACCCCCGAATTGCAGCCCTGGACCCCACGTAGAGGCTCTGCTGCCTGTAGCTTTGTGTGTCGGGCCTGGGTGGCAGGTGTGCACACAACCTGCAGCAGCCTGAGCGTCACACGTCCACTCTCAGTGGGACACAACAAGGACATGGGGGTATGCCCTGTAGCCCCATTGGCGGAGTGCCTTCCCTGGCAGGAGGACAGCCTGCCCTGGACGCAGGACATCACTGAGGGACAAGAGCATGGGGTGGGCCTGACCTCAAGGCCCAAGCATCGTGGAGGCAAGAAATGGGTGCAGGGAAGGGGGCAGTCCAGGTCCCTCCTGGGGGAGGGGTGGCTGGGAGGCCAGGACTGCAGACACCGCTGGGTGCTGCCCAGGTAGGGGGAGAGCTGCTGGCCAAGGCCCTGGACTGGGCAGTGAAGAGACTTTTAGGGACAAATAGGGTCACAGAGAGACACAGGTCAAGGCAGGGGAGGGGACCATGGTCCTGGGTCATGGGGGCTGGGGACTGGAAGGCAGAGGGTGGATGGCTGGGAAAGGGCAGTTGGCAGTTGAACTGCTGCAGGCTGACAGGCTCTGCGGGCCCCACACTCTAAGGCGGGCGGCCCAGGCAGTCACCGCCACCCCAGACGCAGAGAGGCGAGGACGGGGCCCTGAGCTTGGAGGCACCCCGCTTCTGCCCTCCACATGGCCAGGAAGGGGTGCAGCCCGATGCTAGCATGGGCTCTGGCTGGTGGGACCCTGCACGGAGGCCCTGCCTCTCCCACCCAGACCTCTGACCCTCAGAAATGGGGGGTGATCAGTGGGGGTGGCTTAAGCCACTCTTTATGGACCTTTGCCATGTGGCAAAAGAAGCCCCTCCAAGCCCCTGGAGCTCCCTGAGCTGAGGCAGGAAGCCCCTTCGCAGGTGGGGCCCATGCCGGCTGCAGCCCCAGGCCAGCATCCCTGCACACGTTCCTCTGGAGTGTCCCCAACAGGCGCCAGGCTGAGGGCACCCTCCCAGAAAGTGGCCGACAGGGACAGCAGAAAGAGGCCCCCAAGGCCGTTGGAAGGGTAACCCTGACTCCTGTCCCATGACCCCGGGGCACTGACTGCATGGACCCTGCTCTGGCATGGTGGCGAGCCGTCCCCACAAAGCCCCTATCCCGAGAGACAGGGCCACTGGCCACCGTGCACTCAGCCCGGGCTCCTGTGTGTGGCCGGCCCTGGGCACGAGTCCCGCTGATGGCCTCTGAGACGCAGAGGGGTCGGGTGACCCTCCTCCAAGTAAGCGGACGCGGGGGGCCTGGCCGCTGGGCCGGGGTGGGAGGGCAGGTAGCCGGGCGAGGGGGAGGAGGGCCTGGAGGGCTGGGGGGCCAGGGCACTGTGGGGAGAGGCAGTGGGCAGGGCCGAGGGGACAGTGACTGCCCATGATGGCAGCTGGGGCCTGTTAGGTCAGGGGAGGGGCTAAGGTCCATGACCCAGGGGGGAACTATTGTCCTTTCCCCTCATTCTGTCCTCCCATTACTTCAACCTCCCAGAGTCAATGGCCTCCTTCCTTGGCAGGCTGAGCTGGGATGGAACCAGCTGTCCTGCAGAAAGGGGAACGCGCTCTAGGAAGCTCTCGGACTGACCTGCAATCGGATGGCCTGGCGCCCTCGTCCTTCCGCTGTGGGGACAAAGGAAAATGCATCCAGTGAGGCAGATTGTCAACGCGGGCATTTTCTCACCCCACATGCATGCCCATCGTTGGTTGGTTCTGAGGAGCGGCCCTTACACGTTTTCACCAGGAACAGGCGGCACCCTACGAGGTCTGCAGGCCCCGCCTCGGTCTCCCCGTTGCCACCACAGCTCCTGGGCCGCGGGGAGACCCTGGGGTCTGCCGGCTGATGGGGTGGCAGCAACGAGGGTCTGACGCCGGCAGCACCCTGGGGCCGGGGCCTCACGCCGGGCCAGGGCAGCCTCCCCGGGCTCCTGCTCTCCCCTGGGCTCCATGCCCTGCGGCCGCAGCCGCTCTGGGCTGGATGTCCCTGGGCCCATCCCAAGGAGCCTGCGGGGCCAGGGCAGCCCCATCCTGCCCGCACCTGCCCTGAGGAGCCTCCAGGCCCTACAAGGCCGCCCCAGGTGAGAGACCCTCCAGAGTGCCCGGTGCCACTCCTGCGCGTCCCCTCCAGGCCCTGCCCCCGGGAAGCAGCCCTTGTAGCCTGGAGTTCATTCACTCTGTCTCACGGGGCAAATTCTGCAGCAAATTCAGTTTTGTTTATCTGGGAATGCCTTTGTGTCATCTACTTTTTTACACTTCTCATTGGAAACAAGATTACAGAAAAAATCCTGCAGTTGGCAAAGGCAGCACAGAGTCCAGTGTCCTTCCCCAGTGTCCCTCCTGTCAGCATCTTAGGTTCCCGGGGACTTTGTCAAAATTAAGGTGTCGCCGCCGTTACAATACAGTGAAGTAGGTGGGGTCTGGACATGTGTCACCATCATGTCCTCGTCAGGTCGAGCGGCCAGTCCAGAATGCCATGGGCGTGGAGGAGCCGCGTCTCCTTCTCACACCTCCCAGCCTCCTTCCACCTGTCCACCCCTCACCCGTCCTTATCTTCCCTTACAGTTTTGAAGGTCACTGCTCCTGATGAGTTCTACATCGTCCCTCAATTTGAGACTTCCTGATGTTTTCCTCACAGTTGGACTGAGGCTGTGGATTTGGGGACCAGCCCCGCTGAGGCGAGAGCCCATCCAATCCACCCTGCCCGGCTGCATGCTGACCACACGTGTCCTCCAGGTACTGGCCTTGCCAGACACACCTGCAGACACACCTGCAGACACAAGCCTGTGCTCATAGTGAAGCTGAGCAGTAGGGATGTGTTCCCAGCACATGGCACCTGGGCAGTGCCCACTGTGCCCATGACGAGAGGGCACAGACGTACCTGAGGAGCTCCCTCCTCCATGTGCACGGACGGGTCTTTCCCTTCTGAGGATTTTGCCCCCTCGTCCTTGCCCTGAGTCATGTACTCAAATGTGCTCATGTGTTTTCTCACTGGGGAGAGGAAGGAGGATGGGGCAGAGGGTCATTGTGGACATGGGCAGCGGCTGAGCCCAGGGTCCACTTGCCCAGGGGCTGGGGTGCAGGACCCCTTGCTGGGGTTCCCTCCCACACAGGTCCTGAGGATGCTCCAGGACTGGGGGCAGTGTGGTGTGGCTGCCCACACACCTCCTGGAATCCACTCCTATGCAGCCCTCCCAGGGGTGACAGCAGGACCCAGACTTTCTGGGGACTACAGAAGGTGGAGAGTGAAGAGTGAAGCTGTGCCTCAGGTGTGGAGAGCACGCAGGGTTGCTCTATCCCCACTCCCTCTCTCTGCCCCTTGTCTACCCGCTCTGATGAAAGGCCCTATGTGGCACGGAATGGAAAATGGCCCAGCCAAGCGCCTGCGGGGAACCCCAGGGAGGGGGTCCAAGGCAGACCCACACCCACTGGGGACTTCTGGTGAGACTGCGGCCCCAGCCAAAAATGGAGGCCTCCCCGGGAGAGGCACGAGCCTGAGAAGGCCCTGAAGTGTGTGTGTGCAGGACGCAGCGGTGGGAAGTAGTTTGTCACACAGCACTGGCTAAGCGCTCCAGCAGCGCATTCCTGGAAATCTGCTCTCTGTCAGTCCTGAGCCTAGGATGTCCCCCTCCTGCTGGGCTCTTTGCCCTGCCCTCACCCCACCTCAGTGGTCATGGCTTCTCTACTCTCCTCCCTCTCACCCCACTGGAAGCACTTCACATATCCTGAGTGGTGGCAGCTGCCCACTGGCTCCCCTGCTCCCTGCAGCTGAGAGGTCACTCACGGGCCACTGCACCCCCACAGGAAGGTGGGGGCTGCCCAGAGCTTGGGTGTGCATCTCGGCAAGTCCCAGGTCACAGGCACCAAGTGGTCCCGAGTCCTGCGGCCTCTGTGCCGTCTTGATAAAGCAGCTTGAGCTGTCTCATTGACACAGGCATCGGCTGAGTGAAGTTACATCTGCTGTTTCAGTCCTAGTCCATCCTAAAGCATACCGAGCACCTAATTCAGGCAAACTGAACGTGGAATTCATAATAAACATTCTGGAGACGCATTTGGTATTGTGTCCCTAAGATTCCTTCTGTGGAGCCTTCCTTACAGAATGCGAGCCCTGGGCACTGCGGCACCAGCCACGCTCGCATAAACGAGTGCACTGTGAGGGCTGCACAGGCGGTTGGCTGTGGCCTGTTGGGGTACCTATCCAGCTGGGTTTGGTGACTGGACAACTTGCCATCATTTCCATGGCTGAAATTCTACTGGGCATTTCCTAAATCCACCTGTTCTTTTTTCCTACTGTCCTGTTCTTGCTGCACAGATGTTACTCCTTTCCCTCTTTGAACTATGTGAACTGTCAGTAAAAGCTCCAAAGTGCTGCACTTTCTGCTGCTCCTGGAAGGTGCTGGGAGCTTGGTGCTGGGCCTCTCGATCCTTCTGTGGTGTTGCTTTCCTACCCATCACGTGTTCTTTTGCCGATGAACTCATTGTTGGCAAAAGCTGTTCTCCACCATGAACCCTGGTGGAGGGCATCTCGGCGTAGTTTTCACTGACCTCTCCACAGCTGGAGGCCCCTGAGGGTGTGCACCTCCCGCCCCCCACATTTCCCTGTGAGGACTCCCTCTGCTGTCATGATGCAAATTTGGATCCCACACCTGGCTTGTGGCTCCACTTCTTCTTGGGGTAGGGCCAGTGGGTGGCAATTTTTGGTACCCCCTTCACAAGTGGGCAGCTCCTGTGGCGCCTGGCTACTTTCAGGGTCTTAGAAGCAGCTCTCACTTTTGGGGCCTGAGGTGCTTCCTGAGCCACCCCCCGGGCATGGCATCCCAGAATCTCTCACTTCAGGGCCTGTTCCCAAGCCTGAGTCGGAACCCTGGTTGCGTTTACACGTCTGGTCCCCTCCCTTCCTTGCTGTGAGCTCAGCCATGTCATTTCACCCACCTATTGCTGTGCTCATTTGCATTAGGTGAACACAAAGCTGCAGTTTATGCTTACCTAAGGGTGTACCTGTGTGTGTGGGAGCAATTTCAAATTCTCAAAGGTGCTGTGGCTTGCTCTTAAGGGTGAAGAATCTGGGGTTCAGAGAGGTCAGGAAAGTGCCCTCAGCTCCCCAGGCAGCAGCCAGTGAGCAGGGGTTTGCATGGGGCTGGTTGACAAAGGGCCTGTGATGCCCTCTCCCAGGTGGTGTTAGACCCAATTCCGTGTCCACTCATGGGGTGAGGGGCATTCTGGGCCATGGGTCTGCGCTGGACTTTTCCTACCTGGGGCAGCCCTGGCCTCTCGAGCAGCAGCCGTCCAGCCACAGGGCCTCACCACTGCCCTGAACGTGGCTGCTGTCCTGACCTGAACAGGCAGGTCACATCCTGCTCGACCCTGACGGCTCTGCACTCTGCACTTCAAGGCGTCCAGGCTGAAATGCCCTATGGGGAGTGAGGTGGTGGGAGCACGCACTCTGGACTCCATCACCCTGCCCAGGACCCCGTTCGTGCCTTTTGTGGCTGCCTTCCTGTGCCCAGGCGGGACGCCCACAAGGACACAAGGCCAGGGTATCGCCAAGACCCCGACATGCAATAAGGGGCAAAATGGAGTTGTGGAGGCGCCGAGGTGCAGGCAGCTCCCAGCCCACCTCTGATTTCCTTCATTGCTAGGTGGAGTGCACATTCGGCCACGTTTTCAAGCCGAAGCTCTTTTGCCCTGTGTTTTCTTGCAATCTGCCTGGGGTTTGATGTGGCTAACCTGACTGCAAGTCTCAGTAAAGTGTGAGAAGTACAAGGGTTAAGTGAACTCTGAGGAGAAGGAGGAAATAAAGTTAGTCCCAAAGCACAGCACCTGCTGGGGTGGGCGCTCCCAGTTAGGCCAACAGGCGCAGTGGCTGCTGCCCAGGCCGCCCCCTAAGCCCTGCACGTGGACAGGGCCCCAGCTGGCGTGACTGGGTGAGGTCAGCGAGAGAGACCAGTCCAGGGATTGTGGTGACACGTCTGAGTTGGGGGCCAGCAGCCCCTCCCCAGCACATCAGCCCCACCCTGCGTCTCCCCTGGCCCCTGAGGGGCTCCGAGGACAGAGCCGGGAACAGACATCTGCTGGGGCTCATGGAGGGCCGGGGGCCGGCCCAGCACTGCCGGGCAGGACCTGCGCAGACGCATGTGGAGGTGAGCAGCTGTCCCAGCAGCACGAGGCTGGCGGCATCCAGCAGGAGTGCGGCCACCAGCAGCAGGAACACAGCGGTGCTGACTCTCACGGCAGGAACAGCAGCCAAGCCGCAGGGTCCGGGACATCTGTCGGGGACAAGGGTGAGAACGGACGCCAGCCCCGAGGCTCAGGGGCAGGACCCTTGCCGAGGGGTGTCCTGGGCCCCGGGGCAGTGAGTGGGGATGGGGCTAGATGCCCCCAGCCCCCTCCTGCCCGACTCTGTGAACTCTGCCAGGCGGTGCTCAGTGCCACAGGGAGCCAGCGGTGAAGCAGCCCTGTGGATCCTTCCAGAACAGGAGCCTGGAGACTCCATACTGGCCTCAGGGCACCATCAGGGCACCATCAGGGAACCCACCTGGGGCAGGGTCTTTCCACACCTGCCTGGCTAGCACCTGGCCCGTGCCCAGCTCCTGGCACCTGGGCAGGTGAGGACCAAGGCTGGGCCCTGACCATGCCAAGGGCCCCTGAGCCTGACGTCTGTCCCCAGATGCTCCCTGCCACCCCCTGGGCACTGGGCCCGTCCACTCTGGCCACCCCTGAGCACTGGGCCCTTGGGGACCTTTAGCCCCCTGGACCCCACAGATGTGACCAGCCCTCTGGGCTCTGGCTATCAGGACCCTCCACCTGGCCCTGATTTCCTCTCCCCCATTTGTTTTCTCAGTGGCTCTAGGGAGCTGACAGTCCTGGGGCCGAATCCAGCGACAGCCACTCACCTCCACGGGGCTTGCAGGGGACACGGCAGCCCAAGGTCCTTCTCTGGGAC
>PVIY010048198.1:0-17431 GCA_004026745.1 Myrmecophaga tridactyla | reverse complement strand
GCGGGGGGGTGTGGAGGACAGTGGGGCGCGGAGGCGCGTGGGAGCGCGGGGTGCGCTGAGAGCTCCCGGCCCGTGCCGCGTGGCTGACGAAGCCCCTTGGGGAGTCCTCAGGCAGTCCTCCCACACAGCCTACAATTAGTCATTTCCTCCCAGCGAGGATGGTGCACCATCGAAGCAATCCGAGTGATGACGGAAATGATTCTGTGACAGCACATTACAGGCGTGTTACTTAGCAACTGAAATATAAAGGCAGCCTTAAGAATTAAGATGGAAAAGGTGAGGAGACGTACTTCATTCCAAACCAATTTTAAAACCCTGGTCCATAAAAGCAACCGGGAAGTCACCGGGACGCGGGAGGCGCTGGCGGCGGCTCGGACCCTGGTCCTCAGGCCCCGTCGGGGGGCGCTGAGCGGCTCTGGGAGGGGACGGCAGAGAAAGCCCCCGCCCTCCGACTGCATCCGAACCCCTCGCCCCCTCCTCTATGGCAAATCCTCCTCGTTGCGCAGTTCCCGCCGCCCCCCAGCCCCCCAGCCGGTGCAGCTGCCTCCCTGGGGGTCACACGTTCCAGCACTAGGGATCCAGAACCACCCAGAGACACCAGGGTGGCTGTCGGTTTTACCCCACGGCTGTCTCCTCACATGTGCCTCGGGCCCAAGGGGACGAACCCCAAACCCGTGGCTCCCTGAGGGGGGACCCGCGGGGGGCCTGGGTCTGTGTTGGCAGAACGTAAGTGATTTCAGATCTACTCTGCACCGCGCGTCCGACTCCACGTGCCTCTCCCGAATCCTTTCAACAGCATAGCAAAGCAAGTGCTTTTACACCTATTTCCAAAAACGTTTTATTTGGAAATAATTATGGATCTTCAGGAAGTTGCAAAGAAAAGTGCATACAGGGGAGGCCCACTCCCTTTCCCCCCAAACCCCCGCCCCCGATGTTGACATCTTATGCAACTTTAGAACAGCATCCACGTCAAAGACTTGAGATTGGTACAACCACAGAGCTTACGCAAGCTTTGCCAGTGATGCCTGCCCCGTGTGCCACTGCAATTCAATTCTACCCGTGCAGCCGCGCATCCCCACCCCCAACAGGCTCAGGGGCCTGGTCACAAGCCCCTCCTGCTACCCTGGGCAGCCGCACTCCACCTCCCACCCCATCCCTCTCACCTAGCCATCACCAAGCCCTTCTCCACCTCTGTAATCATGTTATTCTGCAAACGTTACATAAATGGACTAGAGCAGTGAGTCTTTTGAGATCTGCTTTTTCGTCTCAGCATAATTTCCTTGAGGTTCACCCAAGTTGCTGTGTGTGTATCAAAGGTTCACTCCTTGTTATTGCTGAGCAGGACAGGGTCCACGGTCCGGGCGGACACAGCTTGTTTAACCACTCACCCACTGAAGGACACTCGGGTCGTTTCCAGTTTGGGGCTGTTATGAGTACAGCTGCGATGAGCATTTATATACAATTTCCTGCATGAAATGTCTTCGTTTTTCTGGATAAATGCCCACGAGCACAATTGTTGGGTCATACAGAAGTCCATTTTTAATTTTGAAGGAACATTCAAACTATTTTCAGAGTCACTGTAACACCTTACATTTCCTCCAGCCATATATGAATGATCTGCTTTCTTTGCATGTATTCCAGCACTTGCTGTTGTCACTATTTTTCATTTCCGTCACCCTGATAGGTATACGCGGGTATAGAGAAGTATCTCATTGTGCTTTTAATTTGCATTTCTCTAATAGCTAATGATGTTGAACATTTTTTATATATTTATTTGCCATCCGTATATCTTCTTCAGTGAAATGTCTGTGCTTGTGTTTTGCCCATTTTCTAACTGGATTTTTTTAGGGTTGAATCTTTGTATATTCTCCAGAGTAGACTGCTCTTGGATGTGTGATTTGCAAATGCTTAATCAGAAATTTGTCTTTTCATCCTTTTGACAGAGCAATAGTTGTTAATTTCTATAGCAATTTTTCCTCTTATGGCTTGTGATTTTGGTGTCAAGTCTGAGAGCTCTTTGCCTAGCCCCGTGATAGTCAAGATTTTCTCCTGTGCCCTTGTCTAGAGGTGTTATAGGCTTGTAGTTTACATTTGTCTGTAATCCATTTTGAGTTAATTTTTGTAGACGAGGTGAAGGGTTAGTTGAGGTTCATATTTATTTGCCAGTGGATGCCCAGTTGCTCCAGTTCGTTTACTAAAAAGTCTATAACTCCTCCATTGAATTGCTTTTGCTCCTTTGTCAATAATTAATTGGGCATATTTGTGTGACACTGTTTCTGGGTTCTCTGTTCTGTTCCGTTCATCAGTGCCACACAGTCTTAATGCCCATAGCTGCAGAGTAGGGAAGAATGATTCCTCCTTCTTTTTAAAAATTGTTTTGGCTATTCGTTAGCATTTCCCTTCCTATATAAACATTAGAAAAAGCTTGTCTATGTCTAGAAAGAAACTTGTTGAGATTTGATTGGAATTGGATTAAGCCTACAGATCAACTAGGGGGAAATTGACATCATCATTGCATAAAATCTTACAATCCACGATAACAGTATGTTTCCAAGTATGCAGGTCTTCCTTAATTCCTTTCATTGGCATTTTACAATTTTCATTATATGGATTCTGTATGTATTTTGTTAGATTTATATCTAGGTATTTCTTTTCTTTTTTGTCTTAGATAAATTGTAAATGGTATTGCATTTGTTGTTTCTATTTCCATGTGTTTGGTATCAGTATACAGAAAGGGATGAATTTTTGCAAGTTGATCTTGTATCTTGCAACCCTACTGAACTCACTTATTAGTTCTAGAAGTAAATTCGTTGGAATTTTCTACATAGTCATGTCACCTGCCATTAGAGACAGCTTTGTTTCTTCCTTGCCAATCCATATCCCCTTTCTTTTTCTTGCCCTATTGAAGTGGCTGAAACTTCCAGTATTATGTTAAATAAGAGTGGCGAGAGTGGCCGCCTTGCCTTGTTTCCAATCTTAGAGGAAAATCATTCCGTCTTTCACCATTACTTATGCTGTGGCTGCAGATTTGTTGTAAATGCTTTTTTATGGGGTTACAGAGGGTCCCCTCTATTCCTTATGTACTGTGAGGTTTTGTTCTGTTGCATTTGTTTTTGTTTTCTTTATCATGAGTGAGTGTTAAATTTTAATGACTTTTTCCACTCATTTATTTTTTAGCTAAGGTGTCCAAGGCTTAGAAAGCTTGACTAATCTGTCAAAACTACACAGCTCGTAAGTGTGAGAGAGGATTTAACTCCAAAGTCTACATGCTGTTACACTAAGCAAAGCATCCTCCCTGCTGTTTTTATTAAGTCTCTCTTTTTTATTAACCCAGAGGCACCAAAGCAGAAAGCGGTGAGGTTGGACATCAGGTACCAGGCTGGCCAGCTTCCTAGGCCTTGGGATTTCTTTCCCCGGCTTCCTGCAGGCGCCGTCTTGCCTCCCACTCCTGCCGAGTCTGAGAAGCTGTCCATTGCACACTGTCGGACAGCTCCGAGGACACTGAGATTCTCCTTAAATGAAACCAAAGCTCTCCCTGTAAGCCAGCCAGAAGCCTACCATCCGGAGCAATACGTGCTTCCACTGACAGTCTTTCAAGGGCCAAAGTCCCCTTCTTAAGCCTCCATTGCATCTTCTCAGCCGAACCCCCTCCCTCCAACTTCAAACACACTCTCATTTCCAGCACCGCACCAGCCCAGTCTCGAGGCATTCTCGTTCAGCAACAAACCAAGCATCTCTCTTTTTAACTTGCATTTTCATACCCCATCTTTTTTCAAAAATCATGTAAGATAACTAACATCCCTCTTAAAATGTGGCCTCCCGAGATATGAACAGGTGGTTTCAAGAAAGCAATCATTAAAACAGTCAATAAACATTCTAAGATTGGGGCAAGCCAGGGATGGCCACCTCACCACTCTTACGCAACACAGTTCCGGAAGTTTCAGCCCCTTCAGTAAGGCAAGAGCAAAAGAACTTGTTTTTTACCTACACATTGGGAAAAGATAAAAACCTTATGATAACCATTGGCAACGAGGATGTGGGGACACGCACAGCCCAACAAGCTGCACTGGTACAGGGAATTCAACTGATGTTGCCTTTTGGGGGGCAGTTGGGCAACGTGCGTCAAAATGCTAAACGCTCATGCTTTTTAACCGCCAACCTCACTGCTGAGAGTCTGTTCCAAAAAGGCAGAAAGGGTTTGTGTTCGTGAATGGCAGTGATAGTGGAAAAGTAGCAAAACCCACATGTCCTGAGCCAATGGTATGTGAACCTCATCTGTCACTGATTACATCTGCAGTCGGCTAGGAGGCGTGCCTGCTACAATGAATGATGTTTGACTTAATTGGCTGGTGCTTAAATGAGAGACTCAGCATAGCACAGCCCAAGCAGCTCAGCATACCTCATCTCAGCACTCGCAGCTCAGCCCAGGCCTTTGGAGATGCAGAAAGAAATCACCAGGGGAAAGTTGTTGGAAACCAGAGGCCTGGAGAGAAGGCCAGCAGAGATCACCCTGGGCCTTCCCACATAAGAAAGAACCTCAGTGGAAAGTTAGCTGCCTTTCCTCTGAAGAACTAATGAAATAACCCCCCTTTTATTGAAATCCAATCCATCTCTGGTGTGTTGCATTCCAGCAGCTAGCAAACTAGAACAGATTTGGTACCTGAGAAGTGGGGTACTGCTGCAGTTTGCAAACACCAGACATGTTGGACCAGTTTTTTGGATAGATAAGGGGAAGATTTTGGAGGAACTCTGAAGAGAAAGTTGGAGAAGTCCTGGAGTGCTTGAAGAGACTGTTGGTGTAACTGGAAACACTGCCAATCTGGACAAAGGGTGGGACTGCAGCTGTCAGAAGCCCTGAAGATGAATGACTCTCAGACTTTGAAATCTAATGGACTTCGCCCTGCAGGTTTTTGAAACTGTATGAGTCCGGTGACCCCTGTGTTACTTCCTCCCTATGGAAATGCATACATGTATCCATGACTGTTCCTTCTTTGTATGTTGGCAGCAAATGACTTGTTTTGAGTTTTCAAAGGTCCAGAAACAGGGGAGAATTTGCTGAGCACAGACCACGCTTGTACCTAACTCTCATGAGACTTTGTACTGGTTTTAACCTTGTATTGCATTTGATTGTTACTGAAATGCTTTTTAGGGTCCAGAGGGTGGAATATGCTGGTTTGAAATGATGTACCATAGAAAAGCCATATTTTAATCCTAATCCCATTTTGTAATGGCAGCTGTTTCTTCTAGTCCCTATTCAGTATTGAATGTTTAAAACTGTAATTAGATCATCTCCCTGAAGATATGACTTAATCAAGAGTGGTTATTTAACTGGATTACCTGGAGGCATGTCTCCACCCATTTGGGTGGGTCTTGATTAGTTTCTAGAGTCCTATAAAAGAGGAAACATTTTGGAGAAAGAAAGCAATTCAGAGAGAACAGAGTAGAATGACATGGCCACGAGAATCAGAGTCCACCAGCCAGTGACCATGGACATGAAGAAGGAAAATGCCTCCCAGGGAGCTTCGTGAAACAGGAAGCCAGGAGAGAAAGCTAGCAGATGACACTGTGTTCGCCATGTGCCCTTCCAGCTGAGAGAGAAACCCTGACTGTGTTCTCCATGTGCCTTCTCACTTGAGAGAGAAACCCTGAACTTTATCAGCCTTCTTGAACCAGGGTATCTTTCTCTGGATGCCTTTGATTGGACATTTCTGTAGACTTGCTTTAATTGGGTCATTATCTCAGCCTTAGACTGTAAACTAGCAACTTATTAAATTCCCCTTTAAAAAAGCAAAAAAAAAAAAAAAATCCACATGTCCTGCAATGGCAGATAACGAACTTTCAAAGTTTCAGCATCTCCAGACAATGGGATACTATGAAACTATTACAGAGAATACAGTTGAAACACGTGAACCAATATAAAAAGAATATTTCCAAGATAGGTGATTATGTTTAAAGAAGTGAATGACTGTATATACAGTGAGGTCTTATACATTTTTTTTTCTGGGGGGGAGGAGTGAGATCCTATACATTTGTGTGTGTGTTTTGCATGCCTGAATGTGCATTTCCAGAAGGGTTATAGAATAGTTCATATAAGGTGTAATATTATTTGAGGTGCTGAATCTCAATGAATCACCCTCAAAACAGCCATACAAAGAAGCTGAGTTTTTAAAAGTTGAAGAATTCATCCAAGGGCACCCAATTAGGGGGCAGTGATACTGAGCTTTGAACCCCGGCTCTGCCCACACTCTTGCCCATGGGGCTAGATGGCCGGCCCTGGGGGTTACACCTTCCTCTATGGATGCCACACGTGAAAGTCTGTCAATACTGGATCTGCAGAGAAGGACCCAGAGGTAGGAGAGGACAGAGGCTCTAACATTACATTATGTATCTTTTGGTACCATTTGTTCTCCTTAGCGTGATTCAGTATTGTGCTGGTTTGAAGCTGTTATGTACCCCAGAAAAGACATGTCCTTATTCCTGATCCAATCTTGTGGGGGCAGCTATGTTTCTTTTAATCCTGACTCAGGAGTGTTGGGTGGAAACTTTGACTAGATTGTTTCCATGGAGATGTGACACATCCAGTTGTGGGTATGGCCTTTTAAGTATATGGAGATGTGAATCCATCCATTCAAAGTGGGACTTGAATAATTTACTGGAGTCCTTTGAAAGGGAAAACGTTTTGAGGAAAACACAGTTGCTTCAGAGCCGACAGACTTGCAGACATTTGGAGATGCTTGGAGTGTCGACAGAGAGAGCAGATGCCTAGATACGGAATTTGGGAGATGCAGAGCCTAGCAGACATCACCATGTGCCTTCCCGTGAGAAGCTAAGCAAGCCAGAACCCAGAGTTGTGTCCTGGAAGAGCTAAGTGAAGGCCCACAGATGCTTAGAGAGGAAAACACTGGCATCAGAAGCTGGAAGCAATGGAACCAAGAACAAGGACCAGCAGACGCCAGCCATGAGCCTTCCCATGTGACAGACATTGGCCTTTCTCTGGATGCCTTAGCTTGGACATTTTTATGGTTTTAGAACTGTAAAATTGTAACATAATAAATTCCTTTTATAAAAGCCAACCCATTTCTGACATATTGCATACCCGGCAGCATGGGCAAACCAAAGCAAGTATTTATTTAAAATTGAAGATAAAGCTAGCTTAAGGTATATGGTACCAAATATTTTCCCTCCAAATAGTAAGACTTTCTGTATTGCAAAAGATGCCAGTGACAAAGTCCAAGGACAAATTATTCCCTGAGGGAAATGTGCAGTATTATGCCTAAGAGAGAGGTTAATGTGCTTAATAAACAAAAAGTACAGGCTCTGGAGCAAAGTGCCTGGGTTTAAAGCCTGACTGCCTCTTGTTGTATGACCTCCAACAAGCTCCACATCTCTATGGCCCCCTTTCCTCAACTGTAAAAAGAGGATAACGCCACCTCATTGTTTTGTTATGGGGTCACACGTAAAAATGCCTAGACCCTATGTAGCCGATGATAATCATTAAATAGAAATTGCTATTATTATTATAAACTGATAAAAAAATGAGAGACCTAGGTGCAAAGTGTAGTGATAGGCAATTCAGATGAAAATCACACAATCAGTGAACAAATGAAAGCATGCAGCTGCCCTGTAGCCTGCAGGGGAGGACGGGAGCATTCCCTGGAGCCCGAGGGAGCAGCAATGCCTGCATCAGCTCCCCGCCACCAGCTGCAACCGGCCCTGGCCAGTTGTGTCTGAGCATTGTTTCACTAACAAACGTGCAAACAAGCTGCCGGTCTTCCCTGAAGGGGAGCCCTGCTAAGGCTGCGTCGGGAAGTGGGTGAGGCTGGCGCCGTCAGAGCAGCCCAGGTGCGAGCGAGACTGCACAGCATGCATCATGGACTTCCGAGGAGAGAGGTGGAGGCTGGAACCACGAGCGGAAGTCTACCAAACCCATCCTAGTAAAGAGCTATTAACATACCAGTTTATTAAAAGTGAAAAATCCAGGACAGGTGTTGGATGAACTGGTCGGGACCCCGCAGAGCGGTCATCACGTCGGGCTGCAGCCGGCCTCTCCGTGTGTAGCTGTGCGTCCAGCCCCCACTGGGCCCTTTCATCCACTCTGGCAACGCTAAAGCCCAGGGTCTAGTGCGAGATACAATATGAACTTCAAGGACCCCATCTGCAAAGTATCGTTGCTAAAAACGAAGAAAACTGTACCTGAGTCTGATCGAGCTAACTGGCCAGCTCCAGGAATCGTGGTGGACGAGTGAAATGTCACCATGAGACCCCGAACCAACAGACACAAAATATGAACATTCTACGGGGCGAACATTGCTACTTCAGCAGGTTACTGGCCTGAAATAAAAAAGAAGAAACTGTAGGGCACTACTCTTGAGTCAGATACTTTGGAGAAACGATAATCAAACATGATGTGAGGGCCCTGTCCCGAGCAGGACGGGTGAAATGCTCCCCACTCCATCCGCACGAAAGGGCGGGACAGCCAGCGGGAACTGGCAGGAGCATGGTTCTGAGAGCTCCAGCCTCGTGGCCGAGCGCACAGGGAGTGCCAGCGTGCAGGTGTGCTTGGCTCAATCTCCAACCCTCTCCGGGCTGATAGAACATGGCTTGGTGGCTGCAAACCCCTAAAAACATGGTGGGTGTCTCTGGGGGACAGCCCGCACCCCAAGGCTACAGGTGTGGCTGGCCCCACCTGGCCCGTTAGGTGCACTCCTGGGCCCGCCAGGAAGAACAAGGGACAGTCCATCAGGGGATGTCCCAGAGAGGCAGGCGCTGGGGGCAGAGGGCAGCAGGGTTTCTCTGTTCTGCACAGGTGCTTGGAGCTCTCCTGCTATGCTCCAGTCCATCCATTGCCTATTGCTGCTTGCGCAGGGCACCCAGAGAGCTGTGCTGCCAATGCGCTGTGACCGCTTTCCATGTCGGCACCTGAGGGAGCTGTGGACACCATGTCTCCTTCTCTTTCTTCCTGCTACAATTATACTTAAATTGTGTTGTTGTTTTGCTATCTTTTTAACTCAGGTCATCCTGCACTGTAGCTGTTTGGCATTGAATTCAGTTTAAATCACTCAATATATCCTTTCTTGCCCCAGCTGGGACCTGTAGATGGGAGCCGAGCCCCTTTGCCTGCCTGCCGCCTCTTCTGGGGGGCAACTGGCTGATGGCCCGCGTTGGGGGCTCCTGCCTGCCTTCTGCTCTTTCCCTCCTAGTGTCTCTGCTGCCAGTCGAGTAGTGAGCTAAGCTGCCGGGCCATGAGGCATTTATTTGGGGCCTTCGAATTGCAGTTTGGGGAGCCCAGATTCAGGTGGCCACCCAAGCAGTAGCCCATCTTGATACCTCCAGGCAAGGTTTTTAAAGAAAAAGAAGGACACATGTGTTGTTTACGGCTGGCAGAAATTCAGGGTGCTCCGAATGTCCTTCCATTTGCTGAGACCTTTAACTTGTGGTTGTGGCGTCTAGATGTCCTGAGGGGGCCGAGAAGCCCCGTTGCTTGAGGCTTTGCAGACTTGGGCAGTGTGTGATCTCTCATGGCATTTTGTGATCTCTGGCTGAGACATGCATGAGTCACCTCCAGAATGACCTCCAACCTCCATCTGAAACCGCTCCGCTGTGGTGCCTCTATCTGTGCTTGTTTTGTGCACCGCCCCCAATGCCCGCAGGTGTTCCGTGACCCCTGTGTGGGTGGGCGGGTCCCCTGACCGTGAAGGGCCATGGCCACCTTGCCCAGCTCTCTCTTCCACCAATGTGGTCACCCCTTTTTGTATTTCTAGTGGGCACCACTTGCTTCCAGTAAAATCTGTTTCTTTGGAGCCTGTCCTTCTACTTGTCAGTCCACCCATCTGGCTTACACAGATAAGAGTGCATTTGCCCAGTCATTTTTAAATTTGCAAGGTTTTATTATTTTCCCTACTCTATGCACTGGTATAAAGTCATCCAAGGCAATTGAACTTTGTTTCCTAATCATTTGGTTCTTTTTTTCCGTGTTTGCAATCACAGGCCTCTCCTCTGTCTTCAGGGCTCTCACTTCTAGAGCCCCCAGCAGTCTACCTGGTATGGAGCAGATGCTGAGTGAATATTTTTATAATAAATGAATGAATTTGCCATACATGCCCTCTCTGCTGGTGTGAAATTGTTATCTACCCCAGAAAAGCAGTATTCTTTTAATCCTAAACCAATCTTGTGGGAACAGCTATGTTCTTTTAATCCTGATCCAATATTGTAGAGTAGAACTTCTTGATTAGGTTGTTCCCATGGAGATGTAACCCCCCCCCCAATTGGAGGTATGGCCTTTTGATTAGATGGAGATTTGACCCTGCCCAGTCAAGGTGGGTCCTGGTTAGTTTCCTGGGGTCTTTAAGATAGTTCACCGAGAGAAAGCTCAGGCACAGACATTAGGAGATGCTTAGAGTGCCAACCAAGATGCTTAGAGAAGCTGTATGAAACCAGGACACGGGGACTTGAAGAGAAGAAATTTCCAGCCCTGGGAGATGCTAAGCTAAGAGATGAAACCCAGAGTTTTGCCCTGGGGAAGCTAAGTGAGGGCCTACAGACACGTGGAGAGGAAACCACTGGCATCAGAAGCTGAAGCAACGAACAGGGAGCAAGGACCAGCGGCTGTCAGTCATGTGCCGTCCTGTGTGATAGACGTCGGCCTTTCTTCAGAGCCCTGGACGCCTTAGTTTAGACATTTTTAATGCCTTAGAACTGCAAACTTGTGACTTGATAAATCCCCTTTATAAAAGCTGATCCATTTCAGGTACATTGCATTCCAGCAGCTTTAGCAAACCAAAGCACCCTCTTTATGATGCATCAGGATTAGAGGTATTTTCCATACATTTCTCTATCCCCAGTAAATGTTGATTTAAAGGTATCAGAACTCCCAGCAAAGACAGGCCTCCCAATCTAGTGAGTTGTATTTTATCCTTTAGCAGGATCCTTCCCCCAGTGTTAAATGCCAAAGTTCAGAAGGCACTACTAGCTGAGTGAGCCGTGGTCAGGTCTCTTAATTTCTCGGTGGCCAGCTGTGGCGCAGTAAACTCAGAGAACATTAAATGAGTCAATGTGCACAAATCACTTTAAACAGTGCCGGACAACAGCAAGGCTTCCATAGGCGGGAGTCCATTTCATTATGCATCAGGCCACTGGCTGCTCCTGCTCGGACTCCTGGTTCCTTTAGCCTTTCACTGACACTGAATTTTTTTAATAGCAAAGAAGTGTTGCAGTGAAGAAGAGAAAAGAGCCAAATCCAGAATATGAAACCAGCAGGACAGGATTCCAGGACATGTGCCGACAGACCTTGTTGAATGACCTGCTAATGGCCAGCGTGGTCCCTGTGAGCCGTCTCTGGAAGTGACCGTGGGTTGTAAAGGCTCCTTGACCACTGGGTCAGCCTTCCGTCTTGACAGGTGGGAAAAGGAGAAAGCATCCTCAACTGGTCTAAAGTGAAAAATGAAATCACTTCTTTTCCTGAATGTTATTTTCCAAAATAGGAAAGGTTGGCTGAAGATGTTATCATGTCAAAAATCCAAAACCAGGGATTAAAAGCTTTGAACCCCACATAGGAAAAATTTGCAGAAAGTTGTCCTTCCAGAAATGTGACAAAAGTCCTAGAACCAGACACACCTTACAAGTCACCTCGTCCATCCCCTTTACCTTTTGAGGAAGGAAACTGAATCCCGAAGAGTTCAGCACTTGGCCTACACCACCAGACCTACAGCTAGGATTTCCCTTTGTAAGCAGCTAGTGAGACAAGTTAGACCAAAAGTATTTTTCGAATCCCCAGGGCTGCTCACAAGGAGAGGCAGATACCATACTAAACCCGAGTGGACAAAAAAGAAAAGAAAAAACCTTCATCTTAGGAGAATAGATAATAGGTTGTCTATTATAATAGATTCAATAAAAATGTGAATCAATATACAAGATGTAATGAAGAAAACATGGGAGCATTACCCAATGTGAATGCTGCAAAACAAAATAACTTGTAGAATTTTTCCTGTGTATCCCCAATCATTTCTTGTCCAATAAGTGCCTCATTTGATTTCCTCAGGATAAATGCAGTACACTCCAAGTTGCCTTCTCTAGTTCCGGCTTTCTTTATTGCTTTCAAAATCCCAGGTTTTATTCATTGTGTATGCTCCTGAGCAAGTCTGCCAGCTAACATGGGGGTTGGGGAGATGAGTGGAATAGAAGATTTAAAGGGTTCTTAAGACATACTCATTATGTACTAGCCAGTTTTTGAATTTTTGATGGGTTGGTGGGTGGGTGGGTCTGTGGGTCTGTCTGTGTGTTTAAAAATATTTGAGAGGAATACATTAAGCAGATAATCAAAGAGTATTGGCAATTCCCGGACCATGCACCCAAAAAAAATATTGGCAAAGTCCCTTGAGGGTTGGGAGAAAAAATATGAATCTATTAAACTTTACCACCAGGGAAACTCCTGATACTGTATCAAACATTAGGGAAACCCAAATCAATAGGCCAAGTCCTTGATCTTGAGGCTTGCTCATGTAGCTTATGTAGGTAGCAGAGAAGCTTAGCCTACCCATAGGTATGCCTAAGAGCTGCTTCCGGAGGACCTCTTTTGTTGCTCAGATGTGGCCTCTCTCTCTCTAAGCCCAACTCTGCAAGTGAAATCATTGCCCTCACCCCCACATGGACATGACATCCAGGGGCGACATGGGAGATGACTCCCAGGGATGAGTCTGGCCCTGGCACTGTGGGATCAACAATAACATCCTGACCAAAAGAGGGAAAGAAATATAACAAATTAGGTATCAGCAGCTGAGACAGTTCAAATAGAGTTGAGAGGCTTCTCTGAAGGTCACTCTTAGGCAAGCTTCTGTTAGACATTGCTATCTACCATAACTTGCCAAACCGCAATTGGAACCATTCCAGCCAATCCTAAAGAACACCTAGGGCAATATATAAGAGTCTACAAAGGTTCCATGCACTAGGGTAACTTTACAGAAACCTACAACCTCCAGTTGAGTCCTGGACCAGATAAATCCTGAAACCCAGAGGGCCCAGCCTCTCCAGAATATCAGATATTTCCATCCCCCATCCCATTTTATCAACAGCCCCTTCCAACATGAAAAAGTTAGAACAAGCATAGCTTAAATACCCCTAAAGAGTGGGAGAAAGATCAAAGCTGATGGTGGAGTTATACAGAGGAGGCAGGGTTTAACAAATATGATTGCTGAATCATTAAATTGCTATTTCTTTTAGTTTCCAGTATCTTAGAGCAGCTAGAAGTAAAAACCTAAAATTGTGGAATTGTAACCCATGTCAAACTCTGAAATCTGTTCTACAACTAATTATTGAACTGTGCTTTGAAATTTATTGCTTTTCTGTGTATATGTTATTTTTCACATGCAAAAAAAAAGTCAACTGTGCTGATAAAAAAAAATACTCATTCCTACTAGCCTCCAATGTTCTGGAGCAGCTAGAAGGAACAATCTGAGAGGATGGTATATTAGCCCATGACAAACTCTGGAATCTGTCCTGTAACTATTTGTTGAAGAGCGCTTTGAAGACTATAGCTTTTTTCTTTCTTTGCTTTGTATATATGTTATACAATAAAAAAAATTTTTTTTTTAAATACTTGAGAGGCCTATTATCATTTGGGTTCAGAGCAGACTGAAGCCAGAATGCTTGCGTTTCTGCCCTGGCTCTGTATCTTGCTAGCTGTGCATTTCTAGGTAGTTACTTAATCTCTAGGTGCCTCAGTTTCCTCATCTGCAAATAGGAGCAACAAGAGAACCTACCTCAAAACTGCCGTCCTGAGGATGGAATGGGTTAATGCCTAGAATGCCTGCAGAACGTTCTCTGGCATGCAGTAAACACTTTATTAAACATTTAATTTAATAAATGTTTATTATTAAATAAATGTTTATTATTAAATAAAACAAATGTTTATTATTAAACATTTAATTAATTACCAGAGATCACTTATCTGGTAACCACAACTTTCTGGGAAAATGCAAAGTGAGCGTTCCACAAAATCTGGGCACCATACTTCAGCTGTTTTGAAGCAGAAAAGGCCTCATCTTCCTTGACATTAAACTTCTAAGAAGCTATGTGCTTCCCAGCAGAGAAAATGCAAAGCCGCAGGGACATGGCAGCCCCGACACCAGCCCCAGGAGCAACTCCCTAGTTACCCCCTCCAGCTGTGTCTGGCGCGCAGGCCGGCTCGGCACCCAGCGGGGACGGGTGCCTGTTCGCCCTTGAAGGACAATCCGAAAAGGGAGGCCACATAGGGCTGGAAAAGTGAGGGCCAGAGAAGCATGGAGCAGGGTGTGAGCTGTGCAAACGGGCAGCATCAGGGAGAAAGGGCCATCCTGGGTGTGGGCAGAGCCCGCGGGCCGCGCTGGGAAAGCTGGAGGCTGCACACAGCAAGGAGGCCAATCCCACTAGGCTGCCGAAAATAAAGGCAAGGATTTCGAAAGAAAGACATAAATCCTCAATGTGCAGGAGAAATGAAGCAATTACAAAAACTGCAGAGCACGGCATGCCAGGCCCAGGCTATACTGAGCCATCTTTGGGTCCGTCTGAGGCTCCGTCTCCTTATGGGGAGGCTGCGTCTCCTTATGGGGAGGCTGTATCTCCTTATGGGGAGCCCGTGGGCCCCGGGGAGCCCCAGGATTCCTTCCAGCTTGTGGGTTCCCGAGCCTGTGGCGCCCCCGCCTGCCCCTGCCCTGCCAGAAGTTGCCAAAGCCCCCCCCACCGAGCAGACGTTTCTGAACTGCCGGCTGATTCCTGTATCAACGCTTCCTGTCGATTTCTCCAGCGCTGCGTGTGCGGTGACCTGTGACCAAGCAAAAGCTCCCCGTGGGGTGAGCAGTGTTGCCGGACTCCCTCCTTGTGGTAGAGCAGGGGCTGGCGCAAGGCTGGCAGAGGGCCTCCAGGGCCCAGCCCCGCCAGGTGCTTTCCCGCCATCCCCAAGGGGTGCCACCCCCCGGTCGCTCTCAGCCCCACGTTGCCCACGGTGACCCGCCGTCCTGACTCCCAACTTGATTACTAAGAGGCACCGGGGAACGGGGAGCCTGAAACACTAGCTGTCATTAGGGGGCTGGACCTGGCGCAAGGCGAGCTGAAGAGCACAGGAGGGGCAGGGGGGGCCGGGGAGTCAGGCTGTCACCTGGGCTCCATATGGGTCCACGCTCACGCTCCCGCCCGTCCGGGGACCACAGGACTCCCAGCTGCCATTGCCGCAGCCAAGGAGGCCCGTGCTCAGGCCATTTGCCTGGGAGGCGTCCCCTCGAGGTCATGAAGTGTGGCCCCGAGACCGCCAGGCAGGAGGGAGGGTCCAGCTCTGCCATTTGAAAGTAAGCTGGGCTGTAGAAGCGGAGGTGGACGGACCTTCAGAAGACCCTGCTGCAGGAACACCGGCTGAACGGGCCAAGAGGCTGCATGACTACAAAGCAGGAACCACAACTAGGGGAAGTGGCTTCCAAGACACTGAAATGTCCCCTGTGACCGTGGAAATTCCTGTCTGTCTGGGAAGCACACTTTCAACTCCACAGATTTGGTTGCCGTTAGAGAGATTTTACTTTATTTTATACTAAAAAACTGGTTTGAGGCATCCTTGCTCAGGGAAGCTGCTGCCTGTTCTCGAGGACAATGGCCTGTTGTGCTTTGACTGGTGGCTGTCAGGAGAACTTGAAGATGTTCTCAAGACAGATCAAACAAGAACCTGGGCACCAGCAATGCAGCTCCACGACCTGGGAGAGGGCCGTGGGCTGCTTTCCTGGCTGAGCTCAGCCTTCTGCAGCCCGGGAATGGGCGCTGTGAGCCCCTGGGTTCAGCCGCCTTGGCACAGTGTGATGGCTGGCACTGAGTCTTGGCAGCCTCTTGGACTGTGTGCATCGACCAGGTGAGCCAGAGCCTGGGAGACAAGCCCCTCGGTAAAGACCCTGGCATCCCCACCAGGGACACCTTGGCAGGTTCCAGGGCCATGGACACAGACTTGCCAGAGAGGGAGAGGAGGAACCCAAGTGCTTGCTTCTAAGCACACTGTGGATGCCAGCTTGGGGTCACTCAGAAACTACTGCACACTAGTGAAGGGATGCTTAGTGTCAAAGGCTGGCACCTGTACCCCCAGGCTGGTGAGACTAGTGCCCCCCCCAGGTGTCCTTGAAAAGACCTGTTTATTTAGAAAACTCCTGTTCCAGCTCTACCACTACTACTGCCAAATGGCTTCATTAAACGATTTGAGTCACTTGAGTTCTGCTCCATAAGTTCTCCTCTGTTGACTCTACCCACTTGTCCAAGAGCCCGACAGTATCGGGGACTGGGGTACCTTCAGGGACGGTGAACGAACTGAGGGGCATGGCTTAAAAGCAGACATACCTTCCAAAAGGGCGAGAAGTCTAAGAAAGTCCATGCAAAAGGAAAATAAACACAGCAACGTTAAATAAAACCATCTTGGCCCGGTTACCTCCAGAGTAGATCCTGAGACAAGAATTGGAGTGTAATTTGGAAGTTGTAGGTAACAAATGCAGAGAAGTCAGGAAATGATACAGGGCAAGGCAGCAGCTCACAGCACGCACATGTGAAAGCAACTGAGATGGTGGCGTTAGAGTTTAATCCCACAGGGAAACTCTAAGGCCTTGTGCAAAGCACATACCTCAAAATTATCCCACCCAAAGGATAAGGGGGCTGGGGCATTTACACACCAACTTCTGCGTTGTCTGAGAGCTGCTCCCAGACCTTCATCCCTAATAAACCTAAGTCCCAGGTTAGCACACCATGTTGGCTATCGCTGCTACAATTTCCCATCAGTGGTTATTTTGGGTAATGGAAGTGCCAGGAGGCAGCCCTGTGAGTTTCAGACATCCTCCCGTACCCCCATCATGGGGGAGTGACCCAATCTCCTCATGACAAAATGGTTGATTACAGGCGTCAGTGCAGGGACTCCTGATTTCACCCACGGTCTGCTGGCATGAGCTGCCCAAAGTGACCAAGTGGCTGCCCAGACTGCAGACACAGCAGCTCTTATGTAGCCCGTGGTAGAACATCCCTCCTCTGGAACCAGAACCTCTAGACCAGCTAAAGCCAAAATGACAGGAACCTGAGCACAAATTCCCCATGGGAGCCAAGAAGAAAGAGGTAGAAGAAGAGGTCAGAGAGGTCATGAGAGTGAGGAGGGAAGGAAGCCCAGCAGTTTTTGGGAATGGGCCTTAGAGACAGAGTAAGAGTGCCAGGTCCCCTCAACCAGATTCTATTGGTAAACACACTTGAGCAGTGTCATGGTTAGGGACATGTGTCAACTTGGCCAAGTTGTGGTGCCTGTTTATCTGATTGGGCAAGCGCTGGCCTGTCTGTTGCAATGAGGACATTTCATAGGATTAGGTCATGATCACATCAGCTGCATCCACAGCTGATTCCATTTGTAATCAGCCAAAGGGGAGTGGCTTCTACAATTAGTGATGCTAAATCTAAT
>PVIY010048197.1:0-17432 GCA_004026745.1 Myrmecophaga tridactyla | reverse complement strand
ATAAAAATTAAGGTCAATTTACTTTCTGTCAATGACATGTCTGCCTGTGGTCTGCCCATTCCCAATACATCTTGAAGAGATGCTGTCCATCTATGTGCCACCTTCCTGCCTACAATCCAAATCACATTAGCTCAGCATTAACCAACCAGCAGCTCTCACCAAGATTTTTCTTTCTGTTCTGAGGAGAAAAAAGCTCCTTTCCTCTCTAGTTGTAGAATGAAAAGGCTGTGGACCTTGAATTGGCAGGTGCCATGCTCCCTACTGAGAAAAGCAACCAGTCTGAGAGTGTGCCGACACGCAGTAAGAAGGGAAAATGAGGAATGAGCGTGAAGTGCTGATGGTGTTCAAGTCCCTGGCTGTAGCTATCTCTAAGGTAACCTAATCCCTATTCTTCCTGTGATCTGCTTCCATGTATCAGAAAACTACCTTTCCTACTTAGGCTAATCTGAATTTGGTTTCTTTTACTTCAAATCAATTCATGGGTGATAGACTAGAGGCCTTAAGTATAAAGGAAAGGAAATTCTCAAGTAAAACAAAGATAAAGCATGTAAGTTAGAGATAGCTATACTTAAATTATCCCAAGGCTATGTTAGAGTTCTTTTAAACTTTACTATTTTGGTTGAAGTAAGGATATTGATTTTAGAAATCAAAAGCTAAATACTACGTCATTGTTTTTAATGTTGCAAAAAACACTACAACTATTGAATGTGCCTTACTTAAAAAATATTTGTAAAGCAACATGCCAGTTATATCACGTTTTATCTCACTTTTAGTCATGCATGCCTATAGCAATATAACCAACTATTGCATTATACTGTCCTGAACATACACCATTGAGCATGGACTATCATAAAAGGCAGACTTGGAACTTAAACAGCCTTCTTTGAGCAATCTTAGAAATCCTCAATTCTTGAACTACCAGTCATATTCTATTTTCTAATGAGAAACCAGAAATACCTGATTAAACCTCTATCTCAGAAAGCTTATGAAAAGTCAACTTGACTAACAAATCAGAAAAAGCCCTTTCCCAAAACAAAGGCTATCCCAATGGAAAAAGGCAGTGCTCAACTCAGCAAGACAAGCAGTGTCTGGACTAGCATCTAGTCTACCAAATAGAGCCCATGAGCTCTGTCCAAGTATTCAATTCAGATGAACCAAAGAGACCAGTTTTATTTTTATACCAGACCCAAAGTCCAGAAAGGAAAAGACTCAGCCTTTACAGGAATGAAACAGGCCTGACCATTAGAATTCAGCTTGGGTGGAGAGCTAAGGAAGAGAAGTAAACAAGCAAAGGAGATCGAGATGGGCAGTCCCGTAATTTATGATTAGTAGCAAGGCTCCCATCCTCCTTTCTAAGAAACAGTCCATGATCATATGTCCTTAAGATGGTCAGGTCTTACCTACAGAAGGCTGAAATTGTGAAGGAGCTGGTAGTGAAATATTAGGTACTGAAAGTGTAAAAACTTCTGCAGGGGACTGAACAGAGGGAGTGTCTTCTGCTGGTGGTGTGAAATCTATTTCATCATCAAAATTATCTTCAAATTCCTAAAATAAAATACAAGTGATATATCTAAGTTAGTTTGATAACAAATATTTGCTAACATTTAAGATATAAACATTCATATACTGATTTGGAACATGCTATGTTATTTTTTTTTTCTCAATTTATATGTCTTCAAGTAAAAAATATTTGCAATTGTGTTCCCCAACACCAAAGATAATAAATTAGATTTGAAAATAATTATGTGTTTTATATAACTTTTTTAAATGGCAGCTTGAAATGCAAAATTTTTCAGTATGACTATATGCTTAAAAATATATAAACACTCTTCTAGGTGCAAAGGTTTGCTTATAAATTACCATGGTTTAAACTATTCTTTTTATTATTATTCACTTTGGCAAATCTCTTTCCATACTGAATCAAAACATTTTATTTTTATTGTATATGCACTTCTACTTGCAGTGTGATTTCTATCAAAACAAAGAAAGTTAAAAGATCCAGAAAAAGTACTTTTGACTGAGTCTAATTTCTCTGGAAAAAGTAACAGAACAGACTGGGTAGGAAAATCATCAGGATCTGAGCCACGAAGGTCAGTATAAAACTGGATAGCATTTAAGAGGAATTACATAATAAAAACTTCTAGCTTTCTAAAGATGCCAACTTTAAAAATGAGAATGCACCAATAAGGCCGTGGACACTGCTTAAGTGACTCTGTTCAGATGAAAGCTCTTCTGGCTCCTCCTATCATTCTAGTGAGTTGGCTGTACCCTGATGTCCACATTAAAAGTATTTTCTTGCCTAAATAATGGCAAGATACAGACGCGTACCAAGGTTGTTCATTGGTTCAGATGATGAGTATCTGCCGGGCACCGCAATAGAGCTGAGAACCAATCAGTCAGCTAGCAGTTTTCCATTCCTCTAGAAACATTAAAAGCATCGTCTTTTCATTCTTTTTTTCCTATCAACTGCTCTACCCCCCCATACAAGGAAGAAACTAAGAGTTAAACAAGTAGAGCTGTCTGAAATAACATTTAAGTTATTTATGTTTTATGCTTTAAAGGATATGCATGCATTTATGCTTTAAGGATATTATTGCAATTTGCAAGGGGGGGCAGGCAAAAAGGACAAATGAGGTACTGTAAGACTATGAGGTATTGCAGACTTCAATCTGCAAGGGCACCTCTGAAAAGAAGAGATTTATCCAATTTTCCCTTTGGGCATTCCTAAAGGCCCTCTCATTAAAAGAAAAGACTTTGTCCACCACTCCTACCTAAAAAATAATGTCAATAAAAACCTGGCAGTAGTATGATATATTAGGCAACAGATGATTCTAAAGATTCAGAGAGGTGATAAAATATCATAAAAAATTGGGCTGTGAGAAGAGAGTGGGTTATTTTCAAGGCCATGCCAGTGGCTCTCTGAATGAACTTGGGCAAGTCACTCACTGTACCAAACTAAAGCTTCCTGAGCTATACAACGAATTCCAAGAGACATTCAGCTCCAAAACTGCAGGGTTCTAAATTTAAAGGAAACCAACGAATTATAGATGATAATCCTCTTATTCAAGCACACAGCTTTTAGGGCTGGAGAGGATCATCTATCCCATGTGGGAAATGGGTATCAGAATCACCTGGGGATGTGTGATAAAAATACAGATTCCCGAGTCCCACCTCGATTGTGCATTATAGTAAACTCTGAAATTCAATATTGAGATTCAATAAGATTAGAACAATCTAAGGAAAGAATGTGGTATCATGATATATGAGACAATGGGGACTGGACTTAAATGTCAGCAATAGTGATCAGACGTGACGTTCTCTTTATCCCCAAACGGCCAAGTTTCTGTTGCATAGACCCTCAGCAAGAATGACAGTCAAGAGATGCAGATTCTCTTGTTGCAAGTAAAAACCTCCGCTGTAAAGTTCCCAAAGAAGGGACCACAGTGATCCTAGGGCTTAAGGGCTGATATCGTGAATAAAGAAAGACCTGCACATATGGGGCAAAATCTCCTAAAGAAAATAACCTTTGTGAGTCTTGTCTTTTCCTACACCGTCCTCTGTTCTCAGCCTTTCGTGTGTTTAATGCTAGTGTGGAGCAAAAAGGACAGCACCTCTTTATCTCCTCATTGTTACCACCAGACTCATGATAAACAGAAACATGCAATAAAACAGGTATGAGTTCTACAAATAAGGTTCACATGTCCAGTAAAAAGCAGATTTTAGCTAGAAGAAAACTTTACATACTGACAAACTACTGTATACAGAATTTCTTTTCCCCCCAATTTGAACCAGTGGCCCTCAGGACTCCTGGAATATCCCTAATACAGTCGTGGGATTCTACATTAAGGACCATTTTCTCTGCATGCATACATTCATTTTCAAAATCTGTTCATTTTTTTTAATGTATTCCTTTTAAACAAGTATTTATTTAGCCCTAATACATGTTATGCAGGCACGTAGCAGGTTCTAGAGCAGGATTTCCCAGCTGGCTGACTGGCAGATCCCCACCAACTGCTGCTGGCACCATGCCTTCCCTTCCATGCTGCCCCTCCCCAGAGCCAAGATTTTACAATCAGCCAGCCTTCTTCTTGCAGTTAGGGAACTCAGGGTTTCCAAGGAAACTAAAAGATGCTCTTCTTCACACCCAAAACACATTGGGGACCCCTTACCTCAAAATTCTTCATGACTAAAAATTCACTAGCCCTATAAAAGTTTGCAAGGGAAAAAAAAATCAAAAGTAGCTTTTCTTCCTTACAGGCCATTCAGCAAATGAGTTTAATCATCATGCTTTATTCCTCATTTCGCAAAAAATGAAATTCACCACAGGCAAGCGATTACTGTCAATGACTCTCTAAGGCAGGGGCTGGCAAACTATAGTCTATGGGCCAAATTCAGCCTGCCTATTTTTGTAAATAAAGCTTCCCTGGCACACAGCCATTTGTTTACATATTGTCTACAGCTGCTGCAGAGCTACAGTAGCAGAGCTGAGAGCTGAGTAGCTGCAAAAGAGACTGTATGGCAAACAATATTTGCTATTTATTGTAGCTGAAAATATTTAGTCCTTGGCCCTTACAGAAAAAGTCTGCCAATCCTGCTCCTAAGCTACTGTGATATACATACCATTCTATGGATAAACGCATCAGATAACAATTTTAAATGTTTCCACCATCTGTGCTCACCTTAAAGTCAATTTCTGGGTCCTTACAGCAGGATACACAGTTTGCAATTAACACTATTAATAGCATTAAACTGCACACAGACAGGATCACAAAAGATAAGGGAACTTCTACAGCAGGTGCCTCCCCTAGAAAGAGAGATAAAAAACATTAAAAAACATGTTAATTCCCTAAAGAACACCTAGGACTTTATCTGAGACTTTGCAAAGGTTCCATGCACTGGAATTACTTTCCAGAAACCTACAACATCTAGATGGGTTCTTAGGCCAAATTAAGTCCTGAACCCCACAAGGGCCAGCCTCTCCAGAACATCAGCTAGTTCCATCCCCCATTCTCTATTATCAACAGCCCTTTCCAACATGAAATAAGTTAGAATAGGCAGAACCTAAATACTCCTAAAGATTGGGAGAAAGATCAAAGGAGAAGGTAAGGTTAGAAAAGATAGGATTTACAAATGAAAATGACTGCTGAATCATTAAATTGATACTTCTTTTAGTCTCCAGCGTCTTGGAGAAGCTAGAAGGAAAAACCTAAAATTGTGGAATTGTAACCCATACAAACTTGGAAATCTGTTCTACAACCATGTGCGGTGTGCTCTGAAATTTACTGCTTTTTGTATGTATGTTATTTTTCACAACTGAAAAAAGGCAACTTAATAGAGAAGAAAGTGTCTAGGGGAGAATGGAGGAATTGGAGAGTGATGGCTAATGGCTGGGGTTTCTTTCAGGCTAGATGAAAATATTCTAACAGATTGTAGTGATGTTACAAAATTCGGTTAATAAACTAAAACTCAGTGAATTGTACAATCCAGATGGGTGAATTGTATAGTGTACAATCTCAATAAAGCTATTAAAAAGAAAACAATAAAAAACACTTTCATTCAAAAACTGACTTTAATTAATGACTAAAATAATTATTTTCTCCTGGAAAAAAATGGGATCAACAGTTTAGACAACTAATGCTTGTAAATGCTCAAGATAAAGTTGATGATCAATCCACAATAAGAAGATTTTTGTTTTTAACTTTTTATTTTGAAATAACCTTAGATTTACAGAAAAAGTGCAGCATACCTTTCACCCCACTTTCACCAATGCTAACATCTTACATTCCCAAGATAAATTTATCAAAACTAAGACAACAGCATTGGCATAATATGTTAACTCCAGACTTTATTATAATTGCACCAGTGTTTCCTTTTTCTGTACCAGGATTCAATCCAGGCTACCAACATTGCACTTAAGCATCACATCACCTTGGTAACCTCCAATATGTAACAGTTTCTCGGTCTTTCCTAGTGCTTCGTAACAGTTATTTTGTAGAATGTCCCTCAATTTGGGTTTCCTGATATTTCCTCATGATTGGACAGGTGCCATAGATATCTTGGGAGAATACCAGAAGAGGAGACCTGCCCTTCTTGCATCATATCAGGGCACACAATGCCAATGTGACTGACGACTGGGAATGTGAACCTTCATCACCTGGACCAGGTGGCTCCTCCTAGACGTCTTCGATGCAAAGACTTCTCCCTGTACACACTCTATTCTTCAAAAGCAAGCAAATCATGTAGAATGCTCGCCTTACATATGGGAAATCCAGATTTGATTACCGGACCATGTACCCATGCACAATATCCCCCACAAAAAGCAAGTCATACCATGTGATTGTAAAAACCTTGAGACTGGCACTTCCTTTATCCAGTGTATGGGCAGATGAGTAAGAAAATAAGGACCAAAAAGAAATAATGGGGGTGGGGGGGTGGGGGGAAGGGTATGGGATGTTCTGGGTGTTCCTTTTTATCTTTATTCTTTTTTTTTTTCTGCAGTAATGAAAATGTTCAAAAAATTGATTGTGGTGATGAATGCACAACTTTATGATGACATTGTGAACCACCGATGACACACTTCGGAAGACTGTATGGCATGTGAATGTCCAGTACATTCACAGGGAAGAAGAGACTGAAGCTCTTACTTCCTGGAGGAAGGAGTACCAACAAATTTGAAGACAGATGTTAAAACCATTATAGTAATTAATAAATTTGGGAGAAGACACTTTGAGGATCACAAATATACTGTTTCTCCTTAAAGTTTTGCTAACTAAATTGCCTGTAGCAGTTATTACTCTGATGTTCTAATGCTGATTTTCTATTACCCTCTTTTCTTCTACGTTTATTTACTATTTGGAATTCTTCTCTTAGGAAGAATTCTCTCTCCTCCCTAACTTATTTGTTTATTCAGTCATTTAATCAGTATGTTCTCAGGGATATTCATTTTATTCTTTGCATTATAATCTGTGATGGTTAGGTTCTGTTGTCAACTTGGCCAAGTCATTATGCCCAGTTGGTCATAGCAGGCAAACACTGGCCTGACCTTTACTGCAAGGATATTCTGTGGCTGGTTGATAAATGGGAAGGCCAGTGTATTAAATCATCAGTCAACTGATTGCATCTGTGGTTGATTACATCTGTGATCAACTAAGGTAGGTGTCCCACCATCAAGATAATCCAATCAGTTGAAGAGAGACTTTTTCTGCTGCTTCTTCGGCCAGCAAGCCCCTCCTGGGGAGTTTGTCCAGACCCTTCACTGGAGCCACGAGCTTCACAGCCTGCCCTATGGATATTGGACTTTTCCATTCCCATGGTTGCATGAGACACCTTTATAAATCTCATATTTACAGATCTCTCCTGTTGGTTCTGTTTCTCTCAAGAACCCTAACACATAATCCAACATTATTGTTATTTTGCAGCACATATTGTTCAGCCTTGGTCACTAGGAGATCTTTCAAGGTGACTACTGGGTCCTGACATTCCCCATTTTCTTTTTCTCTAATGTTTCTTTACTTTCTGGAGTAACAGGAAGCTCCAGACTCCTCTTGTACTTCTCTACTCCAGCTCCAGAATCAGCATTTCTCCAAGGTGTCCTGCTCATGACCCAGAGGTTTCCCAAACGAACAGGAGTCTGAAAACTATAGCCTATAGCCTGTTTTTAAATGGGGGAAGTAGAGGGCAGCTAAGAATGATTTTCAAAGGGCTGTTTAAAAAAAAATTCTTTTTAATAAAAGCAAAGACAAATATGTAACAGACAGCGTGTGGGGTGGGGCACAAACTCTAAAATATTTTATTATCACGCTCTTTACGGAAGAAGATTGCCGAAGTCTGTCTAGAGCATAAAGAAATTTATATCTTATTTTCAACAAGGATTTAGCTATCCAGAAAAACATGTTATTCAAATTAGGGCAATTCGGAAGCTTTTCTTTATTAGTGCAAACTGGTAAGTCTCAGCTACTAGTGTTTTACTAAGAAATAAACTTTTACTTAAGATCCTAATCCACGGCTAATTATTGTTCAAATGCACCAAAGGGAAGGCAGGAGAATAATTTACTATGCCAAAACTTTTTTTTCCCCCATTTCAAACCACTTTGATATATACAATTCAGTGACATTAATTATACTCCCATATAGTATAGTGTTTCCATCATCACTACCCATCATCAAAATCTTCATCACCCCAAAGAGAAATCCTGCACCCATTAAATAAAAACTCTCGTTCCTCACTTCCCCCAGTCTCCGGTAACTTCTAATCTCCTTCTGTTTCTAAAATTTGCTCATATGAGTGTAATAATGATAAATGTCCTTATGTGCCTTACTTATTTCACTCCAGCATAATGTTTTCAAGGTTCATCTATGTTGTAGCATGTATTAGAACTATATTCCTTTTTATGGCTGAGTAATATTCTATTCTATGTACACACCATATTTTCTTTATCCTTTCATCTGTTAATGGCCACGTGATTTCTTTCCACCTTTTGGCTATCGTGAATAACACTGCTATGTATGCTGGTGCATAGGTATGTGTTCGAGCTCCCGTTTTCAATTCCTTTGGGTATCTACCTAAGAGTAGAACTGCCAGGTCATATGATGATTCTATATTTAACTTTTTGAGACATAATAAAACTTTTCCATAGTGGCTCTACCATTTTTCATTCCTACCAGCAATGTTCCAATTTCTCCTCACCCTTGCCAACATCTGTTATTCTGTTTATTTAAGAATAATCATCCTATTAAGTGTGAAGTAGCATATCACTGTGGCCACCATTGTTTCTTAAGTGAACATATAGTCCAATAAGAGAAGAAAAACTAACCCAAAATCATATGTGGGCCAAATATTTGAGAATAAAATGACTTCCATGAAGCCAGAAGTCTAAAATTAACTGCAAACAGAATTAAAGTCCTTTCAAAAATAAAAGGTATATTTGTGAAAGAAGCATTGTTATAAGCGCAGCTCAGACTTTGGCAAAAGCCATCCTTAAGTTCAGTGCGTTAAAATTAATAGTTTGCTCTTACAGAAGTGTCACATACATTCAGGAGATGTACGTAACTGTTAACTCTAAATTCTGAGACACTGGGCTGACAGTATATAATGTTGTCTTTCCCAGAAACTTCAGGTGTATTTGTGACATCTGAAACTCAGAATTAGCACTCTGAAGCTATGAAAGTCAGCAGTACCCTATACAGGGAATTGAAAAAGTGATCAGACATCAAGTAGAGACATGAATGAAGCTGATCTGAAGAGGACTAAGATATATCAAGAAGACTGGGTAAAGGATGATATTGTCCATGTTTTAAAACTTCAACTTCTGTGTGAGACTAAAGGGTGAATGTAAAATTTATACTTTGGGTGGTGTGTTTCCTAATTTAACTTGTATGGTCAGTTTAGTTGAACACCATAAGTACACGGAATCTTAAACAGGGCATGAGATTTTGTTGGTTGTTCAGGTTAGGGTGATGCCTCGATAAACCCCAGAGTGATTTGGGCAGTGAATAAAGAAGTATTTGCAAAGTCCCCTTGGGGGAATGGGAAGAAAGGAAGAAATATTCAACTTCCCTATTTGGAGAATTTCTGATATTCTCGCAAGCAGTGGGGGCAACCAAACCAATAGGCTGTGCCCTTGATTTTGGGGTTCATCTCTATGAAACTTATTCCTGCAAAGGACAGGCTAAGCCTACTTATGATGAGGCCTAAGAGTCATCCCCAGAGAACTTCTTTTGTTGCTCAGATGTGGCTTCTTTCTCTAAACCAACTCAGCAGGTGAATTCACTGCCCTCTCTCCTACATAGGACATGACTCCCCAGGGTGTAAATCTCCCTGGCAACGTGGGACAATAAGCCAGGACCCAACATCAAGAGACTGGGGAAGTCTTCTTGACCAAAAGGGGGAGGAGAGAAATGAGACAAAATAAAGTGTCAGTGGCTGAGAGATTTTGAGAGGTTATCCTGGAGGCTGTTCTTACGCATTATATAGATATTCCTTTTTAGTTTATGATATATTAGCGTGGCTAGAGGGAAGTACCTGAAACTGTTGAACTGTGTTCCAGTAGTCCAGTAGTTCGACTGTGTTCTAGATTCTTGAAGACAATTGTACAAAGATACAACGTTTACAATGTGACTATACTATTGTGAAAACCTTGTGTCTGATGTTCCTTATAACCAGGGTATGGATAATAAATAAATAGGTAATAGGAGGGACAAAAGGTAAATTAAATTGTGTAGATGGAAACATTAGTGGTCAGTGAAAGGGAGGGGTAAGGCATATGGCATGTATGAATTTTTTCTTCTTTCTTTTTGGAGTGATGCAAATGTTCTAAGAAATGATCAAGGTAATGAATACACAACTCTGATGAAAAAGAAAACGACAGGTAATCAAGAGTTGTCAAGAATCTGCTAGTTCTAAAACAATAAAGACTAAGACGGAAGAGTATCTATACATTTAACCCAGAAGTAACTCAGTGATTTTCTCAAAGGCCAACCTGGAGGAACATCAACTTTCACTGAGAGTAAAAATTCCCTAACTGCAGAAACACTTGGGAGCATCTGGAAAACTAAACTAAGAAGCTATTAGGTGAGCCACTGAGGGCCAATTTTCTATGAAGTAAGACCAAGAAGGATCACTCTTCTCTTCTCCCTTGCAGCTAGCTATTTTCTTAGCCAGCTTGGCCCATGCTTCTTGTTGGTATTGACACTTAACTGTTGTTTCCCTCCCCAGACACATATAATAAAGATTAATATGTCTCCTGGGGGTTATGCAGCAAAGTGCTTTCAAATACACTGCATTTTATTGATTTTAAGATGCACTTTCCTGCCACATTTTAACATCCTGCATCTTTCTGTTCTTTCCTTTACAAATTTTTTAATTTTTTTAAAATATAACAACAAACAAATGCAAACATTCTTAACTTTTGATCATTTCATTCTACATATATAATCAATAATTCACAGTATCATAACATAGTTGCATATTCATCATCATGATCACTTCTTAGAACATTTGCATCTATTCAGAAAAAGAAATAAAAAGAAAACAAAAAAAATTCATACATACCATACCCCTTACCCTTCCCTTTCATTGATCAATAGCATTTCAAACTAAATTTATTTTAACATTTGTTCCCCCATTATTTATTTTTATTCCATATGTTTTACTTGTCTGTTGATAAGGTAGATAAAAGGAGCATCAGACACAAGGTTTTCACAATCACACAGTCACATTGTGAAAGTTGTATCATTATATAATCATCTTCAAGAAACATGGCTAGTGGAACACAGCTCTACATTTTCAGGCAGTTCCCTCCAGCCTCTCCATTATGTATTGACTAACAAGGTGATATCTATTTAATGCTTAAGAACAACCTCCAGGATAACCTCTTCACTCTGTTTGGAATCTCTCAGCCATTGACACTTTATTTTGTTTCACTGCGCTCTTCACCCTTTTGGTCGAGAAAGTTTTCTCAATCCCTTGAGTCTGGGTCTCAGCTCATTCTAGGATTTCTGTCCCACGTTGCCAGGAAGGTCCACACCCCTGGGAGTCATGTCCCACATAGACAGGGGGAGGGTGGTGATTTTGCTTGTTGTGTTGGCTGGAGAGAGAGGCCACATTGAGCAACAAAAGAGGTTCTCCTGGGGGTGACCCTTAGGCCTAATTTTAAGTAGGCTTGAGCTATCCTTTGTGGGGTTAAGTTTCCTATGAACAATCCCTAAGACTGGACTCAGGCTATAGCTTTGGTTGTCTGCAGTGCTTGTGAGAATATCGAGAATTCAACTTGGGGAAGTTCAATTTTCTCCCTTTCTCACCATTCCCCAAAGGGGACTTTGCAAATACTTTTTTATTCACTGTTCAAATCACTCTGGGATTTATCAGGGCATCACTCTGGACAAACATACAAAATCTTATGCCCTACTCAAGTTTCCATGTACTTACAGTGTTCAATTAAGCTGTCTACATTAAGTTATATTAGGAACTGCACTAGCCAAAATATAAATTTTGTACTATAATAAACATTTTTTGCTTTAGTCTCACACATAAGTTAAAATTTTTAAATATTACCATCTATTTTCAACACCCTGCAGTAATGACATTCCTTTGTTCTTCCTCATGCAAAAACATTTTTAAAATTTGTACATTTAGTCACTATCATTATACACTCTAGGCATTCCTAGATTATACCATCTCAGTCTTTATCGTCTATCTTTCTTTCTGAACATCCTGCATCTTAGACTTGAAACCATGTTGCTTTGATTGGCAGCATTTCTTCTATCTAAATGGGACAAAAATAAGGGATTGCCTCATAACCAATCACATCTGAGATTTGATAAAATACCATATTATTTCATTTGATCTTAACAGGACCTCTGAGGTTGTATTACCAGCCACACTGCACAGATGAAGGAAGATGTGCTCGAGAACACAAAGACTGCTAGGTGGCAGAGCGAGGATTCAAATGCAAGTGTTCTGACCACTAGCCCTCTCTCTTTTCCTTTAGACCATACTGTTCTGCCTCAACATGGTTAACTTTTGACACTGAAAAACAGCCTAATCTAAGCACTTTAAACTGAAATCTACCTAGTAATTAAGACATTCAAACTCCTGGAATTCTCCCCCAAAACAGATATTAAATTCCACAAAACAGATATTAAATTACTTATTCCATTCTTTGCACCCATACTTTTCTTCATCATACACTATGCACTGATTGTAAAATTTGATCAGGACTGCCTGAAGTTTAGTTCAGAAATCTGATTTATGACACTGCCTTCCGGGAGTTATGACACAAGCATGCACAGTTATATGTGTGATAACAATAATTATGCCCTGTTTTGCCCCACCTTTATAGCATACTTTTCTGTACCACACTGAAGCAGGTATCTGATCTCCTTTACTCAGATTTCCTCAATGTATGCCAAGTCTATTTAACGTCTATGCTTAGCAGTACTACTAAAAGGACTATACAAATTAGTGCCTAAGACATTTACTAGGTAGCCCGAAAAAGAAATTTTTACAGTTACTACTTCAAGAAACTATTTTATTTATTCTGTTTTTCTTTTGATCAGTCCAAAGCACTGTGCTCTAAAGTTGTTTATATACCAATGAAGGAAAACCCTTTATAAAAAGAAGAAATCAAACTAACCTAGAACAGGCTGAAAGGCAACATGGGTTTGCATAAACCACAGAGAGGAAGTAAATCTTGGAGACCTAAGAAACCACAACTAAAATCCCCACGCTCCATTCAGTGGTCAAGTTAGAAACTGGGCCTCTGGAAGGTTCCTGAATTCAACTGTTAGGAAACTATAAAGACAGTTTCCCTTTATCGTTCTAAGTCTACAGCATTCAGAAATGCATAAATCAAACCAATGACCTATCAATTACCTAGTAAAGAAAAACATAAACAAGAATCCAAGACTGGGGCGGCTGCCGTGGCTCAGCAGGCAGAGCTCCGACCTGCCGTGCTGGAGGTCTGGAGTTCAATCCCTGGTGCCTCCTGCCCATATGCAAATTTAAAAAAAAAAAAAAAGACTCCAAGACTGATCCACATAGGCAACTTTATCAATTACAGACAGACAATGGAAGTTTGGGGTGCTTCAAGTGCTTCCCTGAGACAATGATTAATTGACAGCTCTTTAGTGCATTCCCTGAGTTTCCATTTTACAGTTCCAAAGCATTTTTTTTTTTAATTTGCATATGGGCAGGAGGCACCAGGGATCGAACTCCAGACCTCCAGCACGGTAGGTCCGAGCTCTGCCTGCTGAGCCACGGCAGCCGCCCGTTCCAAAGCATTTTAATACACAGCCACCACGTGATTTACAAGCAGAAAACCTGAGAAGCTCTCGGACATAGGCACAAATTATCTATTTTATAAAGGGTAATCTAGAGAATGCAATGTCTCAGTAAAGAATTACAAGAAATCAGGAGCACTACCTGGCTATTAATCTAACCACTGTAAAACCAGCTAGAACCCTGAACAGAACTTAAATGCACAATTGAGTTATCTATGAACCCACTTTTTGGATTCAGTAAAAAGTTTCAATGTCCACAGATAAAGACATGATGTTTTAGAAGAAAGATCCCTTAATTTTCACTAAGCAACTGCATTAAATGCTTTATTAATAAATATATGTCTCCAAAAAGAAAAGTCCAGGACCAGATGGCTTCACATGTGAATTCCACCAAATATTCAAGAAAGAGTTAGTACGAATCCTGCTCAAACTGTCCAAAAAAATTCAAGAGGAGGAAAAACTACCTAATTCTTTCTACGAAGCCAACATTACCATCATACCAAAGCCAGACAAAGATATTACAAAAAAAGAAAACTACAGAACAATCTCTTATGAATATAGATGCAAAAATCCCCAACAAAATTCTTGCAAATCAAATTCAGCAGCATAATAAAAGAATTATATACCATGACCAACTACTATTCATCCCAAATATGCAAGGATGGTTCAACATAAGAAATTCGATTAATGTAATACATCATATCAACAAATCACAGCAGGAAAACCACATGATCATCTCGATTGATGCAGAAAAGGCATTTGACAAAGTTCAACATCTTTTCTTGCTGAAAACACTTCAAAGGACAGAAATAGAAGAGAACTTCCTCAACATGATAAAGGGAATATGTGAAAACCCCACAGCTAACAATATCCTCAATGAGGAAAAATTGAAAACTTTCCCACTAAGATCAGGAACAAGACAAGGATGTCCACTATCACCACTGTTATTCAACATTGTGTTGGAAGTTCTAGCCAGAGCAATTAGACAAGAAAAAGAAATACAAGGCATCAAAATTGGAAAGGAAGAAGGAAAATTCTCACTGTTTGCTGATATGATACTATATATGTTGAAAAATCCACAGCAAAACTACTAGAGCTAATAAATGAATACAGCAAAATAGCCCAAAATAGCTAAAAGTATCCTGAGAAAGAAAAATGAAGTCGAAGGTCTCACACTACCTGACTTTAAAGCATACTACGAAGCTACAGTGATCAAAACAGCATGGTACAGGTATAAAGACAGACATACTGACCAATGGAATTGAGCAGAGTGTTCACACATAGACCCTCTCATCTATGGACAACTGGTCGTTGATAAGGCAGCTGTCATGGTAAGGCTCATGTGTTAACTTGGCCAAGTGGTGGTATCTGTCTGGTTGGACAAGTGCTGGCTTGTCTGTTGCAATGAGGACATTTCATAGAATTAAATCATGACCATGTCAGCTGCATCCATAGCTGATTCCACCAGTAATCAGCCAAAGTGGAATGTCTTTGCAATGAGTGATGCTTAATCTAATCATTAATTCAGAGGATCCAGAGGAGAAAACCCTCTTCCTGCTTTGGTTGGCGAGCCTCTCCTGTGGAGTTGGTCCAGACCCTCCACTAGAATTGTCGGCTTCACAGCCTGCCCTGTGGATTTTGGACTCTGCATTCCCACGGTCACGTGAGACACTTTTATAAATTTTATATCTGCAAGTGTTCCCTGTTGATTCTGTTTCTCTAGAGAACCCTAACTAATACAGCAGTCAAGCCAACTCACCTGGGACAGAACAGTCTCTTCAATAAATGGTGCCTAGAGAACTGGATATCCACGTGCAAAAGAATGAAAGAGGATCCGTATCTCACACCTATACAAAAATTCACTCAAAATGGATCAAAAACCTAAACATTAGATCTAAGACCATAAAATCGTTACAAGAAAATGTAGGGAAATATCTTACAAATCTTATAATAGGAGGCAGTTTCTTAGACCTTACACCCAAAGCACAAGCACTGAAGAAACAAAGAAAGAAATGGGAACTCCTCAAAATTAAACACTTTTGTGCATCAAAGAACTTCATCAAGAAAGTAAAAAGACAGCCTACACAATGGGAGACAATAGGTGGAAACGATGTATCAGATTAAGGTCTAGCATCCAGAATATATAAAGAGATTGTTCAACTCAACAACAAAAAAACAGACAACCCAATTACAAAATGGGCAAAAGACTTGAACAGAAACTTCTTAGAAAAGGAAATACAAATGGCCAAAAGGCACATGAAAAGATCCTCAACTTCCCTGGCTATTAAGGAAATGTAAATCAAAACCACAATGAGATATCATCTCACACCCACCAGAATGGCCATTATCAATAAACCAGAAAATGACAAGTGCTGGAGAGGATGTGGAGAAAGAGGCACATTTATCCACTGTTAGTGGGAATGTCAAATGGTACAACTGCTGTGGAAGGCAGTTTGGCGGTTCCTCAAGAAGCTAAGCAGGGCGGGCCACGGTGGCTCAGTAGGCAAGAATGCTTGCCTGCCATGTCAGAGCACCCGGGTTCGATTCCCGGTGCTTGCCCATGTTAAAAAAAAAAAAGAAGAAGCTAAACATAAAATCATAAAATTGCCATATGACCCAACAATACCATTGCTAGGTATCTACTTAGAGGACATGAGGGCAAACACACAAACGGACATTTGCACACCAATGTTTATAGCAGCATTATTTACAACTGCCAAGAAATGGAAACAGCCCAAATATCCATCAACAGACGAGTGGCTAAACAGGCTGTGGTATACACATATGATGGAATATTATGCAGCTGTAAGACAGAATAAAGTTATGGAGTATGTAACAACATGGATGGACCTTAAGGACATTATGCTGAGTGAGATTAGGCAGAAACAAAAGGACAAATATTGTGTGGTCGCGCTGATATCAACTAACATTAAGGAAAGAACTTGGATTATTTCAGTTAAGAACAGAGGTCATAGGGGCCAAGATGGCGGCTTAGCAATGTGCGCGTTTTAGGTCATCCTCCAGAACAACTACTAGATAACCAGAAACAGTACAGAACAGCTCCCGGAGCCACGATAGTGACTGGACACACAGCGTACCCAAGTCTGGGCCAGCTGACCAACTGCATGTCTCCGGAACCGTGAGTTCCCCAAGCCAAGGCGGCCAGCGTCCGGCGCCCCTCCCCCATAGTCGGCTTCCCGGAGGGAAAGGAAAGACACTAACAGTAGCAGGGACTGAGTCCAACCAAGCGCCAATTGTGGCATTAATAAACAAATTCTGACTACTAAAAATAGGCCCCCAGCTCACGGGAAACTGGTCAAGTCAGAGGTTACTTATTGGGCTAACCGAAAAACAGGAAAGGGGACAAAACGGGGGTTTCCGTGGCTGTCTCTACGGAGACTTGGCAGCCTCTGGATTCAGCAGCGGAACTTCTTGGGCTACAACGGCCCCACTCATAGGCAGAAACAGATTGCTTTCAGGGCTATCTCCCACCTGTGCCTTCCCCAGGGGAGGGGTGAAGCCCAACTTAGGTGGAATCCCTCTCTCAAGGAACTCAGACCCCAGGGCTTGGCAAATTGAAGCCATTAAAACCAGCCTACAACCTCTCCTCTGTCTCCACCATGCCCTCAGCAGGGAGAGCCTTCCAAAGTTAA
>PVIY010048196.1:0-17434 GCA_004026745.1 Myrmecophaga tridactyla | reverse complement strand
GCATGTTTTGCATCTGTGTGGAAACAATCTCCTCAAAAGGTTCTACCCCAAACAATACAACTGAGCCCACAAGACTGGATCAGGATTGAAAGAACATGGTACCTCTCATGTATATAACATTTTCTAACCAGCACAATGTTCAAAATACAAATCAGCAGATCCTTCTAATTCCAATTTCTGTGGTCCCAAAGGGTCTAAATACACAGATCTGTTGTCTTTTTAAAAGGACTTCTAATCTTGAGGTATTAATATGACTATTTTACTTATTAATTTTCATAATTAATATGCATATGTTCATGCTCAGTTTTTAATGTCATTCTTTAATATATATGGCACACACATATATATACACAGAGAAGAGAGATTAGGTGTATGTGTCAGACAGCTATTAACTGCTCACTTGTTTCTTCCAATTTTCCAAAATTTAATTTTCACCATTAGTTTAATTAAATATTCACTTCTTTCCTTCTTCCCTTTATGGATTTCAGGTTTTGTTTAAGTTAATTTTTTTGCCAAATAACTAAATATTTCTCCAATTGCACTTATTCCTTCCACTAATGGACTCAATATCTCCCTTGTCACATGATTCACTCCCCTTATTATTCTCCCACTCCATACCATCACAATCTACGATTTCTTTTTCATTGTTGCCCATTCCAGAATAACCTTGGATGAATGTATCCTATTCCCAAAATAAAAATTTTATAATTATTGTTGGAATTGAAGTAATCATATATTTTCATTTGGAACAAATATGATGGCTAAATTGCATTTTAAGGAACAGAATTCTTGGGTAACATTAAAATCTCATTGGTAGGCTTTTGAGTTAGTCCTAATGGCAAAGAGTTCAGATTTCTAAGCAAATTTAGATGTAAATTTTCTTTCCTGATTGTGCGAAATATCTGCAAAGTTTTCTGTTCTTTTATCAAAACCCTAAATTCTGCCTGGGACCTGATGGTCCTCTATCCTGTATCACATTGTTCATTGGTGTAGTCTATAGGCTAGCATCAATAACATGATCAGAGCGCTTCTTAGAAATACAGAGTCTCAGACCTTATTCCTCACCTATTGAAGCAGAATTATGTGTACAAAGGAAATTGGTGTTAAATTGAAAGTCGAATAAACACTTCAATCAGCCTAAGTTTGATATTCAATTACCCTGTGGAGAATTGTTTTTCAGCAAGACTAGTTAAATTTTATTTTACATATGGGAACTGTGCTTACAAAAATATTTTGATTGTCTATTCAAGGTAAATTCTAAATGTAACCGGTGCAATTTTCAAAAGGGCAACTGTCTGTCCTCCAAAAGGCACAAAACTTCCAAAAAGACACCAACCTAAGAAAAAAAAGATACAAAATATAAAGAGCATGGCCATACCTAATTGCTGCTTCATGACTGCATGCAGTAGATGTTGGGTTGTAACTGGTAAAGTCTTGTAGTTTCACTCACTTCTGTATTTAATATCTGTGAAAATGTTGTTAATATAGTATCAGCACAGGTCTGTTTATTACCCTCATAATAATCATGGATTGCATTAAGCTTTAGATATACTATAGTACAGAATTTGATAGGTCTGGTGTTTATGAGGTAAGCACTCAAGAATCTTGTACTACTGCTTCCACTAACCCAAATTCCAGTCACATTGCCATACAAGGTAATCATTGACATTCTACATAGTACTGCTCCAGAGGTTCATTCCAGGCAGCCAAAAATTTATGTCTCAGTTGTGTATGGCCCAAATAAGATAGGAGAATTTAGCTATGGTGCCTCTCTTAGATTATCTTAATTTACTGCCTTATTTACATTCTATTTCTTTTTAACTACTTTTGAGTTTACACTAAAGAGGCAAAAAGGATAGATTATAGTGGTGGTTACTTAGACCCAACTAATAATTATTTGAAAACTCATTATACTTGTGATGAATTGAAGCTGTATGTACTCCCATAAAAGTATGTTCTTAAAATTAATTCTTTCATATGATAATGAACCTATTGTAAATATTATATTTTGGTGACTAGAATCTTAAATATGACCCCATCTCATTCAGGGCACATCTTAATCCTGTTACTGGAAACCTATATAAGAAAATGAAATTCACACAGAAACTAAAAACCATGGAAGCAAATAGCTGAAAATAATGAGACCAAGGAGAAAAGTGAGAGAGCAACAGACTCCACCATGTGCATTTCCATGTGATGGAGAAGTCTAGGATTACCTACAGCTGAACTTCAGGAAGAAGATATCATTTTGATGATTCATTGATTTGGACATTTTCCAGCCTCAGAGCTGTCAACTGCAAGCTAATAAATACCCATTAATAAAAGCTAGCCCTTTTGAAGGTATAGGGTTTGGGTAGCTTGGCGGGTTAGAACAGTATCTGATCTAATAAGATTCTTTACACCTGAGGCTTATCAAATATAAATCTATAAGGCAAATAACAATTTAAAGTTGACACATTCATATTTTTATTTCAAAATAAGTTCAGTGAGCTTTTATTTTTTCTGCCATTATGGTGTGTATGTTTGACCCCCCGCCTCACATGTCTTCACACAAGACTTTTAAAATCAAGCATTCCCTGGCCAAGAAGCCAAAATTGTACCATCCCATATCCCAATGGATTCAAAGGAAAATTGAAGATATAATCAGGTACAATGCTAAGATGAGATATTGGAGAAGCAAGCTGAATCTCTAAGTGTCAAACACATTGTGAGACGCATATTTATTTTGTACCAAATTGACTATCATTCTGTCCTATAATGTTGAAGATGTCATTCCTTCTGAACATTTGGACATATTTCATTGTGAAAATAACTGTGCTTTTCTTTTGCTTTTATGTTTCCACATAATAAGATAGTTCAGTAAAAAAGATGTGAGAACATTTTTAAAATAAATAATGATGAGTTTAATGAGAATGCTCTCTTTATTGGGACTCATCACTATCAACTCTGAATCTGACAATAGTCAATTTCCCAAATCTAGTCAAGTAGAAATTTACCACATCAAACAACATAACCCCAACATTGGTCTGTGTTCAACTCCAGGTGCTAGAACAGTTCCTTGTGACCATAACCATAGTTGTTTTGGCAGTAGCTATTAAATGAAGTGATTGTTGTCTTCCACTCATAGTTTTGAAAAAAGAAGGAACCCACCAAGCTGCTGAGATGGATTTTATGATCATGATATGAGTGCAATCTTAAGAAGCAGCTTTTTTAGAAAACAATTTTCTAATAGGTTTTCTTTTTTTTGGTTTTACTGTTTTTAATAGATTTTTAAGGCTTTAAGATATTAATTCCGTTCTTCATGTTTATTCTCAGGAAATATCAGACCTGGTAATAAGAAGTGTTCCTTCCATGATGCAGTTTCTGCTGTGTTTGTCCAACGTCTAGGGAAGATGTTCATTATTCAAGACATTGATGACACTCATGTTTTCATATCATGAGACTTGTCCTCAAAGAGTGTAGGTGAATTAAAGTAACAAAATACATTTCACTTACTTAGAAGTGAAAATATTAGATATTAATAATTTAGGAATTATAAGGAAAAAAGACAAAAAATACCAACACTATGTGTTATCTTAGGAGACAGATCAGACATAAAAGAATTGTTCAAGAGTGTGCTAGTGGAATTACTGTGGTTTCATTTGTCCAAAAAATTTGCTGAAACTGTTTTGTTTTTATTTCAGCACCTATACCCTAAAATTGAAAGAAAGAAAAGGTGCTTAAACCAACCAAAGCAAAACTAAAGAAATGCATGAAGATATTACAGAAATGTACAAAAATATATTCACTTTATCCTGAAACTGAAAAATTACTGAAGCTCCAATCACAGAAGAATAGAATATAAACTGGAATGTTAATGAAATGTAATGTCATGTAGTCATAAAATATTAACAACAGCTAAATACAATAACATGGATGAACCTAACAGATATCATACAGAAGAAAATTCAAGATACAAGAACACATACTTGTGATGGTGGGGTTCAGTTATCAACTTGGCTAGGTCATGGCGCACAGATGCCTGATTAGTCAAGCACTGGTCTGACCATTACTGCAGTGTATATCTTGGTTGATTTATAAAACCAGAAAGCTGGTTTCCTAAATCATGAGAGAGATGATTACATCTGTGACTGATGACATCTATGATGTATTGAGGGTGTGTCTTCCACAAATGAGGGAATCAAATAAATTGGTTTTGATCCATTTATTTGAAGACTTTTCAGGAAGAAAGAATTTTCATTGCTTCTTCAGCCATTGAGCCTCTCCTGTGGAATTCAGCTAGACCTTTCATTACTGTTGCCAGCCTCACTGCCTGCTGTATGGATTTTGGAATCTTGCCTCTACATGGTTGTATAAGACACTTTTATAAAACTCTTATTTACAGATGTTTTCTGTTGGCTTTATTTCCCTTCAGAACCCTGACTACTAAAATATTTGCTTTGGTTTGCTAAAACTACTGGAATGTAATATATCAGAAATGGGCTGACTTTTATTTGTTTATTTATTTTTATTTGTTTGTTTTTAAACAAATACATTTGTTTTAAAATTTACAGTTCTAAAGCCATGAAAATGTTCCAGTTAAGGCATCAATGGGATGATTCCTCCTCCAAGAGAAGCCTGCTGGCATCCAGGGTTCATCTGTCACAGGGGAAGGCACATGACTAGTGTCTGCTTGCCCTCTTTCTCTCTGAGTTATATTCAACCATCTCTCTGTGTTTCTCTCTGAGCTCTCTATAGTTCTCCACCCACAGTAATGGGTTAAAAGAACATGGTTTGGGGTGTATGGGTGGTTCCATGGTATAAATCTAACCTTTCATGTGGAAGGCATGGGTTCAATTCCCATGCAGCTGAAAATAAAGAACATGGCCTTATCTAGTGTACATAACAGGTTCAAACCAGCACAATGCAGAATGATCTCATTTACATAAAGTTCAAAACAGTTCATCCTAAGAAAACAATGGTGATCCTCCTTGAGGCAATGATGGCAGACAGCCATAAGGGACTGTTTGGATTACTAAAATCTTTTATATATTGATATAGGTGGGGTTTAGCTAGATGTGCATATATGCAAGAATTAATCAGTTTCATAGCTAAAATTAGGGTACTATATGAACACATTAGATCTTCATAAATAAGAACAACCAGTAGATGTTGACAGATTCTTACCCCGAGTGGGTTTGTCCCAGAGACTTGCCCTATCAACTGTGGTTAATGTACTTGCCCACTGACTGCTTAAACTAGCCATGGAAAGCATGCAGTTATCTCAGTGTCTCAATAAAAAACATTTTTAATGTTATAATAGATTTTCAAAATCAGGTGTATATTTTTAAAAAATTGCTTCTTTCCTTAGTCCTCCACAGGCTCTTCTTAAGTACGGCATTTTAAAATTCTCATTAATTTGTGTCCACTTCTACTTTTAATTTCCTCTTTACTTTTATGACACTTTGATTATCTAAATTTTGGTATACTTACTTCTGGTCTTTCTCTCTCTCTCTCTCTCCCTTCTTTAAATTCTAGGGAGGTTTAACTTTTCTTTCACTTTAAATTTTTTTCTTAATCAATAGATATTAGTCTTACATAGCAACCATGCATGAAATACAGGATTCCCATACAAAACCCCATCAAGAACATCTTGCATTAGTATGGAGCATTTGACGACAGCAAATTTTTATAATTATACTATTAACCAAAGTCATTTGTTTACTTAGCATTCACTGTGTAGAGTAGTTTCATGGATATGTTTTAAAATTGTATTCTATTAGGACATATGCAATCCAACATTTCCCATCTTAATCATTCAAATATATATATGAATATATACCAGATGTTAGGATGATGTGTTTACATATGTTTTATAATTTTTACACACATATACCTATTAACATACATACACCTATGCATATACATATACATATACATCATCAAATAAATACATAATTAGGAAGTTAAATTAGGTTAATTAAAAGTTGTTATTTTTTCCCAAGTGGTTGGAAAGTAAATTACACAAACAAAGCCATGTATTTGAGTATTTTAGTTTATGGGTACAGAATAGGCTAATTAATGTCATTCAAATATACAAAATTTCACAAAAGCAAAGACAGAAATGTGCAGTTTAATATATGCTTCAGAATCTAAGTTTCAGAATCTAAGGCACAGCTTGTTAAATTTCTCATAAGAAAGTTATTCTCATGATGTATTTAATCCCAAACATGAAAACTGAAGGCATTTTCTCTAGAGGGGAATGTATATTTATAAGGCTTTCCCTTTCATTTCTCCTTTCAATATTCACATTTATACAACTTTTTTTCACCCAGAGCTTGGAAATATCTTTGATTATTTGGGCGATTCCTCTATCACATTGTCTAAAGTAAAATATCATGAATGAAATGAAAGTAATACTATCTGAGGGAGTGAACTTCAGATATTTAACTTATCCCCTTACAAATAAACAAATAAATAAATATCCTCCATCCAAATTGTTCCTGCTTTCTTTATTGTCTAACATATTTTAAATCAAAGTATAATCAATTAGGGCTAATCAAAGCCTTCTTACCACCTACTACATCTCATATTAATTTTAGTTTTGGGGCAAAAATGTCAACCATAATCCACTGCATTAAAAGCTACACATAGTTTCTATACCAGAGTTTCCAACACTTCATGAAAAGTAGGGAATTCTCTCATTAAAATATGTGGAACCTTCCTTGGATAGTAAATTAATAGCAAAATTAATATTGCATTGAAGAACCATGGTATTTTAGTGAATTTTATGATCAAATGAATTTATGGATTGGGCTTACATGCTCTGCCTTCCTACAGATAAAACAAAAATAAGTTCTTCTCATCTCCCTGAAATGGAGGTTAATAATATTGACAATTATTTATTTTTGTCATTATCCCCATTCTGTCTTTAAAACAAATTTTTAAGATATTTGTTGAGGATTTTTATATTTCTTTGTGGCCTATTAATAATTTTTATACTGTTACATTTTATAAATGTGCAGAAATGCAGGGGAATGCCTTATTTTTATTTAGCACAGGCCATTAATTATCAATGACTGTTCAAAATAAATCTGAGAACTGACAGGAATTTTTTTAATACTTAATGTTGGTACATATATATCTTTTAAAATCCTTGTGTTCTTCAGACATTTCTGCCTGTTACAATTTTGTAAGTTATTTTCAAATGCTTATTATATTTTTACTTACCTTTCAAAGGGTCTTAAAATTAATTTAACTATTGCCTACCTATTGTATTAAGCTAATTTTATAAGAATTGAATTTCTTTTTCAGTTATAGAAATATGAAATATTTTGTTTTATATCTATACTCACCCTTCCATTGCTATGCTTTCTAATATGTAATTATGCCCTAACTCTATCCTATATTTTTATATAAAATATGTAATATTAATTTTTTATGTTATATACCCAGGGTCACATTTCATTCTTTTTCTATGTGAGTGTCCCATTATTGCAGCACCATTTTTTGAATTTTATTTTTGGGTGCATTCTCTGAGAATCAAACCTGAGTCTCCCATGAGGAAGGTGAGCATTCTGCCGCTGAACTATTGTTGAATTTTTGTTTGTTTCTTCTTTCTTTCTTTGGCTTGTTTGTTTGTTTTTGAGATTAAAATATGTAATAATGTTTAATTGAATATATATAATGACAAAGTCTAAAATCGGAAGATTCAATGCATATAATTCAATGCATAAATAATATATGTGTGTATGTAATATTTAAATCAGGTGTTTTTTCTATTATTTATAGTTTCTTTAGTACTGTACACCTAGCTTGCATCCAATTCTCCATATCCTCTCTTAATTCCTTGTATATTTTTTCTCACATATATTTCTTGAAAATCCCTGTGGATAGTACTTCTGGAAATATATACCATGTAATTAACTAGATAATAATATGTTCACATATGTAATTTATGGAACTACTTTCAGGTTTGATTATTTCACCCTGCTAAAGAGCTCTATTTTCTTCCTTAATTCTGCTTTCTATTTGGAGTTTTTCTATTTATAGCAATGTGGTTTATCCATTATTCCTAAGAGACAGACCTCTGTCTCTCAAGCATTTTATGCCCGCAGGCCTTTGTCAGAGAATGTCCATGTTCTAGTTTGCTAGCTGCCAGAATGCAACACACCAGAGATGGATTGGCTTTTAATAAAAGAGGATTTATTTTGTTAGTTCTTCAGAGGAAAGGCAATGAACTTTCCACTGAGGTTCTTTCTTACGTGGAAGGCACAGGATGGTCTCTGCTGGCCTTCTCTCCAGGCCCCTGGGTTCCAACAACTTTCCCTGGGGTGACTTCTTTCTGCATCTCCAAAGGCCTGGTCTGAGCTGTGAGTGCTGAGATAAGGAATACCAAGCTGCTTAGGCTATGCTACATTGCACTCTCTCATTTAAACACCAGCCGATTAAGTCAAATGTCACTCATTGCAAGGACAAGTCTTCTAGCTGACTGCAGATGTAATTAGCAACAGATGAGGTTCACGTACCATTGGCTTGTGTCTGCAGCAACAGAACTAGGTATGCTCACCTGGCCAAGTTGACAATCGAATCTAACTACCACAGTCCACTTCCATAATTTTTTAACACCCCCTTAATTTTCTGAAGGTGTTTTTGTCTAGAGGGTGAGCTGTGGGAGTAAGTTCACCCTGAAGAAAGATTTCCTGAGTCAGATTTCCCATATGAAAAAGGGCCAGGGTCCACAAAGTGGCACAGTCCAGCTCCAAAGTATACTGAGGAGAGGGCCACCGCAGTGGATCTCCAAGACTGAGATTTCCTAGCCTGCCCACTTCATGCAGATTTTCAACCACTACAGCACTGAGGAAGAATTTTATCTTCATATCTCCACACCCTCTACTCCTGTCCAAGCAGTGCTGAAACAGTGGATGCTGCAATATTTTTCCAAGGTGAGGTGAAGAATAGCAGCCTTCAGAAACAGGAACCAATCATCTGACTTCCGTCATTGAAAACCATGATCATCAATCTGTTTACTACCCTTGTTCTTGAAGATTATTTTATGTCCCTGTCCATCCCCAGCAGTGGACAAGGGCCTGGGAAGGCTGTAGTGCACATATATGGTGGGCAATGTAACTGCTGCATAGAGAGAGCAATTTAGGATTCTTTGCTGTAATTTACGAGCCTCTTCCTCTCAATCTTCTGTGGAGGTTGTACAGTGTTTTGGTGGCCTCTATAGTTCAAAAATAGTTGTTTGAGCAGTTCCTGCCTTTTCTATAGTTGTTTTGGTCAGATGACTGCATTCTGGAGCTCCCTACTCTGAATCTTTCCTGGAAGTCTCAGGCTGGTATTCTTGATTTTTAGGAGCTATTGGTGCATTTAATACAATTATAAATTCAGTCTAACTTAAACCTACCATATGCCCTTGGGAATTTTAGATAATGCATTATTAGGCTTTTTTTTATTCCAGTGTGTTCATTGTCTCTTCATTCTCTTAACTATGCCTCTTTTTCTGCCAATAGGGTTTTGACATTGTAACTTAAATGTAGTTGTGAAGTCAGGTGGTGTATGTCTTCTGACCTCAGTGTGTTCCTGAGCTCTTCATTCTCTTAACTGTGCCTCCTTTTTTGCCAATATCAAACAGTTACTTTTTTTTCACATGGGCAGGCACTGGGAATTGAATCCGGGTCTTTGGCACTTTGGCATAGCAGGTGAGAATTCTACCACTGAGCCACGGTCACACCACCCTATGAAATAGTTTGGACATTGTAGCTTAAACATAGTTATTGAAATCAGGTGGCATATGTCTTCTGACCTCATTCTTAATTCATAACTGTTTCTTGGATGTTTTACATATTTTGCCTTTCCATGTAGATGTTAGAATCATCTTATAATTTGAACTACAAAAGCCTACAAGAGGTTTCATTCTGTTCTTATGGCAAATTTTCAGATGAAAAATTGCCAATATTCCCTCTCCTTTCCCAAAATTTAATTTTAAAATCTGTATATTACAACCCATGTTATAAAAAAACTGAAGAAAAGCTAAGTACAAATGTAAAAATATCTCAAAGGAATCCAGAGGAAAAGTTCAAATTTATAAAGCCATAACATCAAGACCATGATATTATATGTCCAAAATATTGGAAAGAAGTAACAATAAAGATTGTTATATTAAAATTCTGTATGCTAAAAATATTCTACAAAAAAAGCCAAGATAAAGCTATTCTCAAACAAAAGAATGGAAATAAATTTTATGAAATACTGGAAAGAAGGAAAAGTAAAAGAATATATTAAAGTGTAGATTGAAAATTCTTCATTTATCAGCAGGGGAAATGGTTCAGTTACTGTGATTGTCTACCTGGAAACCAGTTGAATCACATGAAATATTACTCCATGCAGTGAGAACATTATCTAAGGAAGTGAGCTGGATTTTAATATGCTGATATCAATAACATATGTAGGAGATACAGCCATTTAGAAAATAATATAAAATAATAATAATTAAGAGAGCAATAAGAAAGCTAAAATAGTCAAAATATATTTAAAATAAAAGAGTTAAATAGTACAGTACTCTTGAAGTATAAAAGAAAATTGTTGAGAAATTGTCCTCATATTTGAAAAAATAGTCTCATTCACTTAATGTTATTATGCCAACATAAGTTAGCTGACATATTGCATATGAATGTCATTAAAATATAAACCCTAAAATACATAAGGCCTGATTTTATTTTTAAATAATAAAATCAAATTAAATATAATTAATAAATCTCTGAAGAATAAGAATGATGAAGTGAATTCATCCTGACAGCTATAAAATGATAAATGATCAGTGATAAAAGAGTGGATTGAATCTAAAATATTTAGTACTAATTGAAAAGTTCATAATTATTTACTATGGATCCGATATTTTTGGTAATAAAATATTTGATAATCATTGATAATTTGATTCCTAATCTTGGGATGAATACACTTTTGCCATGTGTGTAATCACATATGATAAAAATATATTCATATATATATGATTTACACTTCAGATCACAAACAAGCTTACCAGAACAGAATGATAAAGTAAAGTAATGCTTACATTTTCTGCTGTTTATTTAATTTAAAAATAAGAGTTCAAGAAGAAAACATGGGGAATTCACTGCAATACTTGCTAAGGAATGTATTTCTGAATCACATTAAAAATAAAAGTCAAAAGTAGATATATAAGTATAGTAGTAAATAAAATCAAATACTTTTGACAAAAAAGAGAAAAATTTAAAATGGGCAATCAGGCAAAATATTTGCAACTCAGATTAAATATAGTTTAATGGTATTTATAATTACAATGAAATTGAGACAAAAGCATACAATTACAACAAAAAATGAGGAAAACATGAAAAAAGATTTAACATATTAAATACAAATTTACCCTCACTTTTAAATATATATGTAAAATTAAAAAAATTATTTTGTCAATACTGATTTAAAAATCAGAACATTTCTCACCTATCAGAGTGTCAAAATCCAGCATTTAGAAGACAATATCTCTCAATAAGCTGCAGAGTAAACACCATTCTTTCATAGCCATTGGACATTAAACATCATTGCCGGATGTAAAAAAGTTTATAGTGCCTACTGAAGAAATATCTTCAACATCTATTAAATGTATTATTGCATTATCTCTTGAACTAATAGTTGCATGCCTGGGAATCAATCATGTACACATGTGCACACATATACAGAATTAAAGACACACACATAAATATTCATGGTTAAGATACTTGTATAAGTTTTGCTGTTGCAGTCTTTCTTGAAAATGCAAGAATTGGGGCAGTAAGATGGTCGCTCAGCAGGCAGAATTCTTGCCTGCCATACCAGAGACCTGGGATGGATTACCAGTGCCTGCCCATGCAAAAAAAAGGAAAAGAATTGGAAATATTCAGTTTCCAATACTATATCTTTAATATATAAATCACCCAAAGTATTAAATACAAAATAAACATGTCTGTATATTTCTCTTTTATATGGTGTTGATTTCTGAAACAAGCGACATAGCTTAATTGTAGATAGAAAATAAAAGAAAATTAAATAAATCAGATGATATTATTATCATATAGAAGATATGAAATTGTGCTGAAAGAAATTTGAGTGAAATATACCTGGTGGAAAAAGGTGATTTACAGAGTTTTGTTTTTTTAGTGAGATCAGGGAATTTTCCTTAAGAAGGTGATGCATGATGGGAGGTCCTGAAGGATGAGTGCACAATCTGATTCCTAAGGTGGGAGGACTTTTTCTGGTAGAATGAGGACCACATGCCAAGATTCCTTAAGGAAGGAGCATGACAAGTATATTGTGAGAAGACAATTGCTGTGGCTTTGATTCTGATACTGAGAGGGAACATGAAGATGAGACATCATGCAGAGTTCCTAGGTCAGGATTGCTGTTTTAAACAATGCAATTGTACTGGTCAGTTTTAAGAAGAAAGGAAACCAAATCTAGTTAATCTTAGAACAGTTTCACTCTGGTTGAAGCATGGAGTGTCATTTATAAGATGCAAAGGGAAGAACTGGAAAGATCCATGAAGAGATTACAGTGGTGTCTGAAATACAGCCATAGGTCAGATTCCATATCGGTCTTACAGATGGAAATATGTTGATGTATTCCAAAAGAATTTGGTAGCAAATATAAGCAAGGATTGATGACTGATTAGCTGTGAACCATGATGGAGTAAGATATGACAAGGAGGGATGACAAGGAGGATTCTAATGTGTTTGTTTTCCAACTAAAATGGGTGGGGGTCATTATATAAGACCAACTTTGAGATGGTGAAAGAAATTTGATTTATTTTACGTTTACTTTTTACAAATTTACTTTTGTACATGGCAATTTCCACAGATAAATCCTGTTTTGAAAAGGAAATGATCAGTGATAAAGAGAAATACTTTACATGGAAATTCATCACAGCAGCAGTTTGAAGTAACATACATGAATACAAATTTAATATTCAAAATAAAAATAACATTTAATCTAGTAAATTTACAACATAGCCCAACACATAAGATGTTTAAAAATAATTTAATAATATGGGAACTTGCTCACTTATAAACAGTAATTATATACATACACATTCAACCTAGCTGGCAAAAATATGCATACCAAACTACTGTCAAAATCTAAGAAACTGCCAGTGAGTAAATATTTTCCTGTCCTTAAAATATTGATTGTCTTTACTTTTCAGAATTTTCTTCAAATACTATCTCCTTTTATATTCAAATTAAAATAAAATGTTACTTGAAACTCACTTTTATTCCTTTTCAACTTGCATTTGCATTTTGTTTTGTGTTATTTATTTTATGATTTTCTTAAATTGTGATTTCATTTTATTTTTATTTATTCCATGATCCAGGATCATCAGCTTTAATGCATCTTTCCTAAAGGAAATGTGATAACTGGCATTGCTGTCAAATTGTCCATATCCAGTAAAACATTACTTGTTTACTCTATTTAAACAAAAACAAGATCTAAAAATTAACAATAATAAAATATCAGGATGAAATGAATGAATGGGACAACTGAGATTATTTTGTAAATCTTCAATTTGGGAATGATTTTGTGATCCATTAGGTCTCAGTTTTGTGTAGGGGCTCACCTACAGCTCCAGTTTGGCACTTGCAAAAACAGGAAACAAAATTTTAGGAGATAAGTAACAAACTGAAAACTGAGTTACATAGGCATGTATTAACATACATTATTCAAAGGACTCAGATTTTGGAAAGACTGTTAACATTAAATCCAATAAGGATCTCTTCCTTCAGTTGGGAGGACATACAGAAATTGCAGTTGTGATCAGAATCCTTCACTATTATTTTGATAGTTTTATTTAGCTTTTGAGATTCTGATGGAAGTAGAAAGTTTAAGAGAGAAGTATGGCCTAAAGTTCACGTTTATAAGCAGAGGTAATGTTGACAATAGTATTTGTCAATTTATACCTCATTTTAAATGAAAACTGACTAGGCACTCAGAAAAAATAGTCATTACAATTTTCATATATTCCATACAACTGTATGCCAAAAGTTAATGAGACAAGCTTCAAACATTTGCATAGAACATGAGCTCCTAGTTTCATTTATTCTCTTCTTAAAAATGCATTAAAACTTGGCTGCTCAAAATAGTGCTTCACAAAATTCAATGTGTACACCAATCACCTGGGGATCTGGTTGAAAAGAAGATTGTCCCTCAGTTGATTTGAGATGCAGCCTGAGAATAATCTCATAAATGCATAAGCATTTCTCACAAGCTCCTACATGATCCTGTTGCTGCTGCTCCATGAATCAAATTCTGAATAAAGAAGCTGTGTAAGGCCATCCTATGGATCACTTCACTTGATGTAGGAGCCAAGGGTTAATAGAAAACCTGTGGAAGTTATCGGGAGTGACTGGCTTCAGAATGGCCTTGGCAGAAACTGTGGAGATTGTTATCTGCTTACTTGGAGGACAGTCTGAGAGAAACAGAATGTTTGTTTTTTCTTAAACCCCAAGGTCTTTTTAACTATCTCTTGTATGTAACAAGTAATATACTGAAAAGCAGGTTTGGTCAGCAAAGGAGCTGTGAGAAAGGATATAAAATAAAGCAGCTGGAGCTCTTCAGGGGTGCAGTCATCTTGTCTGTCTTCTGTGTGTCTGTGTGACTCATTCCGCAGAAAGTGTCTGCATCTATGTGTATCATTTCACAGGGTTGCTGAAAGACTGCAACAACTTGAGAAACATAGATTGGGATTATCTTTCTTCCATTACCCTTTCCTTACCTTTAGTTCCTAAACTGTATTAAAATGTAGAGAAAATTATACTTTTCTCATTCACCTAGGAAGATGATACATAATAATAGAAAAGCTGCATTTTTCTTAGTCTAAATCGCACTAATATTTGCTTAGTTGATTGGCTGCATAAGAATCAAAGATTCAACAGTAGCTGTGCAATGTTAGATATCCCATTCTTGTACTTTATAATTCTGTTTTGTTTTTTTTCCACTCAACATATTAACTGTTATGCTTGCTATTATATAGAAATCCAGTCTGTGGACCCATTTATTCATGATATATTGTAAGGAAAACTCTGATTATCTGATATTTTGTGCATTTTTATAACAAAATTATATGTGTGTATATATACACATGTATGTGTGTGTTTATATTTATAAATAAATAGACACCTATGCCACGGAACAATTTGCAGCTCATAAGATGTGTTTAATGTTTATTTAGCATGCATACTTTTGATTTAAAAAGGTTTTATTCTGTCAGATGGGAGAATAAAACTCCCTTATCGAAGACAATTTCTTAAAATTTTTGTTAAAGCAGATAATGTATATATTATTGAAACATTTAAATGACAAATTATATTTCAATAAATTAGACTTTTCTGATTTCGAGTATGATGTGCAAAGGAAATTTGTATTAATCTTTCTACCTCTTTCACATTTCACTATGGCATTATTAAGAAATAAGTACAGAACACCTATTTGAATATGATTCTAAATGATAACTAAAGTTCAGACTGTGTCCATATTATTATTTATTGTATAATATAATTTTTCAATACTTACAATTCCCAAATGTAGTTTGGAAGTCCCCTCTAGCTGCTCATCTCAGCTGATCTCCCAAAACATCTGCATGTTTCAAGCTAAGAGCAATCTATTTTGTGCTAGAATTTTCCTGAAAGCTTTTTTCACATCTTTGTTTCTCAAGGTGTAGATGAGAGGGTTAACAAGTGGTGTGACCACACAGTAAAACACTGACACCACTTTCCCAATGGTAAAATTGTACTTGGCTGGAGGACGGACATAGGCAAAAATGATGGTGCCATAATATATCGTGATCACTGTGAGATGGGAAGCACAAGTGGAGAAAGTTTTCTTCCGAGCCTCCCTTGAAGACAGCCTTATAATGGTGACAATAATTTGTCCATAGGAGGACATAGTAAGTAGGAAAGAACCTAAGATGACTACAGAGCTGCATGTGTAGCCCAAGGCCTCCACTAAGAATGTATCTGAGCATGAGAGTTTGAAAATGGGGTCTGAGTCACAAAAAAAATGATTGATCTTCTGGGGGCAACAGAAGTTGAGGTGAGAAATAAGTATGGTAGGTAGGAGAGGAGCAATGAAGCCCCCAATCCAAGATCCCGCTGAAAACCTTAGGCAAATGGGAACACTCATGAGGAGTGAATAGTGCAGAGGATTGCATATTGCCAAGTACCTGTCATAGGCCATGACTGCAAGTAAGATGCACTCTGTAGCTCCCATGGAGAAAAAAAAGTAGTACTGGGTTACACAACCTGATACAGAGATTGTGACAACATGTGACAAGCAAATAGTCAGCAGTTTAGGTACTGTAGCTGTGGTGTACCAGATTTCTAATAAGGACAAATTTCCTAAGAAAATGTACATGGGCGTCTGTAGTGTGGAATCCATGAGGACAATGTAAATTATGAGGGTGTTTCCTGTGACAGAGAGCAGGTACATAATAAGAAACAAGACAAATAATGTGAGCTGCAGTTGGGGACCACCAGAAAATCCAAGAAAAATGAATTCCTGCACTGTCGTTTGGTTCTTTACATCCATATTTCATCCTTTCCAATCTGGAGTGAATTGATAATGCCTAGAAAGGTGAGAGATGAGCAAGAAGCAAGAAATGAATATTCTTATATTCATTTTCTAATGATGCTAATGGATCCTAGACAAAAACAGAAAGTATTAGTTGAGAAAAACATGGTATAATTCTAAGCCTTTATTATTTCATTGGACTGACAAGTTAAAAATTTACAGTGGAAATATCCCAGTAGTTCACATTTTACAGATGAAGAAACTGAGGGAGTAAGATGCTTTCTCACTGTACAGCACTTTTTTTGTGTCCTGATTTTGAAACCTGTAGGTCAATGTTAATGACCACAACTCACACTAATACATATAATATCATTATGTGGAAGAATCAGGCATTTTCTCCTCCTTGGAGCTTCTTGAGGAATCAACAGTCTAAAACAGATGGAAGACAGTGCTTTGGAGGCTCCCACATTGGAGTTCCTCAGCCGAATGATTAATCTCCATTAAAACAAAGGGATGCATATAATTTTAATTTCATGAACCCCTGATTTATGCCATGAATTAGTGCTTTGTGGGAGAGTGGTAAATGGATTAAATTCTATATTCAGAAAGCACAATGAGTGGGATACAAAATCTACATGAAAGATATATTGTTTTTAAATTTTCTGTTAAATTACCTAATCTTTGACTTGTTTTTTTTAAGAAAAGCAGTGGTTAGGAATAGTGAAACAAATAAAGGTAAGAAGAGTTAGAAATATTTTGATAAATAGCATATTATCCATAACCATATTAGAATACAAGTGCTTAAGTGCCAGAATGTTAAGATAAGTGTAAAGTAAATTTTTCTTAGTATCCATAATAATTCAATATATATGTAAAATAT
>PVIY010048195.1:0-17430 GCA_004026745.1 Myrmecophaga tridactyla | reverse complement strand
TTGATGCTGAGTCCCAGCTCATTCTAGGATTTCTGTCCCACATTGCCAGGGAGGTTTACACCCCTGGGACTCATGTCCCATGTAGAGAGTGGGGAGGGCAATGAGTTCACTTGCCATGTTGGCTGAGAGAGAGAGAGAGGCTACATCTGAGCAACAAAAGACGTTCTCTGGTGGTGACTCTTAGGCCTAATTTAAGTAGGCTTAGCTTATCCTTTGCAGGGATAAGTTTCATAGGAACAAACCCCAAGATTGAGGGTTCGGCCTATTGATTTGGTTGTCCCCACTGCTTGTGAGACTATCAGGAATTCTCCAAATGGGGAAGTTGAATTTTTCCCCCTTTCCTGTCATCCCCCCAAGGGGACTTTGCAAATAGTTCATTATTCACTGTTCAAAACACTCTGGGATTTATTGGGGCATCACACTAACCTGGACAAATCTACAAAAATCTCATGCCCTATTCAAGGGTCCATGTATTTATTGTGTTTAATTAAACTGTCCATATTAGGTAAATTAGGAAATGTACTAGTCAAAATATAAATTTTGTACCAAATAAACATTTCTCACTTTAGTCTCACATGGCAGTTGAAGTTTTAAAATATGAATTACCATATATTTCCAAAACAAAAGAACATTCCTCTGTTCTTCTTCATAAAAAATTTTTTAATTTGTACATTTAGTCACTGTCATGGTTACGTTCATGTGTCAACTTGGTCAAGTGGTGGTACCTGTTTGTCTGGTTGGGTAAGTGCTGGCCTGTCTGTTGCCATGAAGACATTTCATAGAATTAAATCATGATCATGTCAGCTATATCCACAGCTGATTCCATTTGTAATCAGCCAAAGGGGAGTGTCTTCTGCAATGAGTAATGCTTAATCTGATCACTGGAAGCCTTTTAAGGAGGATTCAGAAGAGACAGGCTCTCTTCCTGTCTCAACTGGTGAGCCTTTCCTGTGGAGTTCATCCATACCCTCCATCAGAATCGTCGGCTTCACAACCTGCCCTGCAGATTTTGGACTCTACGTTCCCGTGGTCACGTGAGAGACTTTTATAAATTTTATATTTGCGAGTGTTTTCTGTTGATTCTGTTTCTCTAGAGAATCCTAACTAATACAGTCACTATATGAATCTTATATTTGCATGCTATATACATTTAGTACAAATCTCACTTAGGGCATCTTGGAATCTTCTAATATCAGTGTACATATAGCTCCTTCATTCTTTCTAATTTTTATTTTGTGCCTATTTGTTTTCATGGCAAACTTTATTGTATCTAATATTTACATGCAGAGGGTGTGAGGGTAGTTCAGTGGTAGAATTCTCGCCTGTCATGCAGGAGAGACCCGAGTTCAATTCCAGGCCCATATACTTCCCAAACAAACCAACCAACCAACCAACAAACAAAATTCAACAAATGGTGCTTCAATAACAGGATACTCACATGGAAACAGAATGAAATGTGACCCCATCATACAGCATACAAAAAAATTTACATACAATAAAATTGACTTTTCCTTTCGATATACAGTTCTTTGAGGTTTTAAAAAGTATCCAAACCATATACCGTTTTTCATTTTTATTCTGACAGTTCATATATAAATTTTCAACAAACTTTTCCACGGGCTAGACATTACTTAGGTAAAATGAAGGCAAGCAGACATTATTTTAGCACTACTGCATTGACAATAATTATACCTCTTAACTCCTTAACAAATGGAACACTCTGTTGAACCTATCATATCCAGCCTGCTTGTGTGATATGATTCAAATGTACAAAAATAAAAAGTAGACATAGGGAGTAACTCATCTAATAGATTTCAAATTAAATACTAGCCAATGCTATTTATTTAAAAAATATTATGACACAAATTTCCCTAGTAGACATTTAAAAATTCTTAAAATTAAGGGGAGTTCACTTGCTTAAATATTTGAAATACAACTTTATACTGATTCTAAATGCAAAGAAATGGCAATGACAGTAGCAAACAAGACTTCACCACTGAATATTGTGATGTGACTGTAGCAGTGTTATATTTGACACTCAAAAAGGAAACAACTGCCTTTCAAAAACAGCTAAATATGCAGTCCCAAAAATGAAGGTTTTTTTTTAACTGCCACATTCATGCCAAAACCCATTCATTTCCTTCAGTATGTCAAAGATTAAGCACATGCTCTGCTCAGCTGTACACTGAAGTGGCAAATGCATTACACCATTGACATCACAGGACTGTTGCCTATCAAACTAGACTTTGGACCCTGGGCTTCCGCTGCATTTTCTCATGGGCTGTCATCTTCATCTGGAAGAGCAGTTCTCTGAGTCATGCTCAATTCGCGCTGCCAAAGCTGGTCCCATGACATCTAGTGGACATTGCAGGCATGGCAATAAACTCCAAGCTAGGGTCTCCAATCAGTTTTCTAGAAAGCCAAAGGAAGGGCTTTTCAAAATTGTAGTTACTTTTGGCAGAAATGTCATAGTACTGAAGATTCTTCCTTTGGTGGAAGATGATGGATTTTGCTCTGACTTTCCTCTTCTTAATATCTACTTCATGGCTGCACAACACGATTGGGATGTTTTTACACACTCGTGCCAGATCTCTATGCCAGCTAGGCACATTATTGTAAGTGATTCTTAATGTTACCTCAAACATTGTAATGGCACCCTGGGCTTGGATATAATAGCCATCTCTCAGTCCACCAAGTTTCTCCTGACTAACTGTATCTATACAGTGAATTTACAAGGTCATCTGTTGGGATGGAACACAAGGGGATGGATCTCAACCCCCATGATGACTACATACTTCTCAAATTCACCAGCCACATGATGGTCCACCAATGCAGTTTATCTAGTACCCCAGACCTTTGGGTTTAAACCCCATGTTTAAACTCAGCTTTGGGGTGGGCCATGTGGCTTAGCAGACAGAGTTCTCACCTGCCATGCAGGAGACCCGGGTTCAATTCCCTGTGCCTGCCCATGAAAAAAAAAAAAAGTAAACTTGACTTGGGATTCTCCTTGGGCAGCCACTGTGGTGGAGATTTCAGAAGTATCTCCATCCCCTGACTGACTCTATGGGTTTTTTTTTTTTTTCGAATAATAAGAGGATTTATTATTTATCAAAAACATTCTAAGTTATTATTAAAATAAACAAAATTGCCTAAAAGTATTGCAAAACAATTTTCTGTGAAGGTTCTTAGAGAAAGTCTACATTTTTGCTCTGTAATATATAAAAACATGGCATATATTATACTGAAAAACCCCTTTAAGTGAATGAATGAGCACTAAAATCTCAGCATTAAAATTTATCAGTATGTTGTATTTCCAAAATAATACCTGAAAATTTTAAAGTAGTATATTGCTAATAATTGAGATGAGATAGCTACAGTAATAGTTAATTATTCGCAGAGGGAAATTAAAATTCATTCCATGGTCATTATTAATTATATGAGTCATAGAAAGTCTGTTGCAAATTTGAACACCTAAATAAAGAATTTAGCACATGCAAGTATGATTATATTATCACTCTCTTTGACAGCTTGAGCCTAAGTAAGAAGGTGCTTACTCCAGAAGATCAGGATATATAGGACAACCCAGAGGAAGTTCAGCCAAACTCAGAGCATTTACTAAATTATGAGAAGAAAAGTTACCATCATCTGATCCTTTAATTTTTTCCTCACAGTTTCTTTAAATTTTTTCTTGTAGTGTTACTGAGAGACTTAATATAAGAAAGTGTGGAAAAGTTTGAAAATTGAGGATATTTAGGATTCTTTTATTCTCAAAAAGAAAATGTAGGAAATATTAACATGACACAAAATTCAAATCAGGGCGCATCATTTCAAGGCTGGAAAAATGTGTTTATTTTAGAATTATACTCAACTCTGGGAATGCAGTCCTTTCTATGGCCAGGAAATTTTTTTAAATTAAAAAAAAAATTTTTAATTAAAAAAAAGTCTTCAATCCTGTGTAGAGTTCATTAGGTCCATAGTTCACAAATATGCAAATAACTTAGAAAATCTTGGTAACAATAGGGGTGGATCACCAGAGCAAGTGTTTTCGTGCATAAACTGCAGAGACTGTAAATGCAGCTGCAACAATGCTGGCACTTTGCTGGGGTTTGGTGATGGGGTAGATGCTGTATAGGTGAACCACTGCTGAAGCGATTTTCTTTTTTTTTTTTTTTTTTAAATTTGCATATGGGCAGGAGGAACCAGGGATCAAACTCCAGACCTCCAAAACGGAAGGTCGGAGCTCTGCCTGCTGAGCCACGGCAGCCGCCCTGAAGCGATTATCTTGGCGTGCATTTCCTTCCCATATGTTCTTAGGATGGATGCAAATGCCTGTCAATCTAAAGTGTTCACAACATCATCTACAGTGGACATGTTAGGGTACCTGCCACCATTTATCTTAATGTCTAAGGGCCCATCCTTCCAAAGGGAAAATCTCTTTCAGGATCATCAATTTGTATGGAGGAGCACTCAAGATCCAAAAGGACTCCATCCAAAGTCTCTGACTGTACTCCACCTTTCATTAATAATGCTTCTGCCTGGCTGAACGGGCCTAGCATAGCTCGGATCTGTTTAGGATACAATTCCAAAAGCAGTTTAGTTATTACATGAGCTTTTGGCTCTCTATCTAGTGCACCCAGAGTAAGATTTGACTCCTACTGTAGAATGGCTCTTGTGTGATCTCCTGAACCAAATGTCATATCTAGAAAAATCTGCTTTTTTGTGATGCCAAGCAATGAACGACCTCATCCACCATTACTGGAATGTGTAATTTAGCCACAGCTTCAGAATCTCCATCTTGAGATCTGTGTAACTTTTGAGCTCTGGTTTTATCTATTTGCTCCTGAGCTTCACATTCATTATATCTTTCTGCTGTAGTGTTTTTTTTGTTTTGTTTTGTTTTGTTTTTTACCAGACAACTAAGTTAAGAATTGCAGATACCAACTAGCATGAAAGAAGTTCTTCATAGACTCTACAAAAATATGGGTATTGAAACATTGTGTTGGTCAACAAATCTGGCGCACTGATATTTCTTAGTAGGCCTCTAACTCAGGCCAGTGATGATCACTGAAGTGCCAGAGAAACTGAATATGCTGTATATCTAGGTCCCAGGCCACGGGGAAACTCTCCATGGGTTTTAATGCTTGTATAGATTTGTGTACCCACCACCACCGTCAGGAAACAAATATTTCATATGTATCCTTGCAACCACTGTCAACGTCAAAAACAAAATACTACTGGCACCCCAGGATCTCCTCTCAGACCCCTCTTCTCACTGCTATTTCCTGCACCCAAGATAATGTTTTCCTTGATTTCTAACACCACTAATTGGTTTTAGAATGGAATCATATAGTGCACATTCTGTTGTCTGACTTCTAATGCTCAGCATTATGTTAGATTCATCTAGGTTGTCACGTGATTACTGTAGAGCAATTAATTGTATATTTCATTGTACGATAGCATTTTTTTGCCATACAGACTTAAAGAGATTTTATATAGATCAATACATTAAACAGTGTTTTTCATGATTTCTGGACTTTGCATTATACTTAGAAAGTTCTACAGTACTTTAAGATGTCAAAATAAATTCATGCTTTTTTCTGGTACTTTAATAATTTCATTTTTTAGGGTTAAATATTTGGAATCTATATTGACTTTAGGAGTAAGGAAATTTTTTCAAGATATCAAACTATTATTCAAATACTAATTACTGAGTTACTCGTTTACTCCTCATAGGAACTTAGCAGTAGATACATTATATATCTTCATTTTACATAAGAAGAAATTGAAACATGCAAGTTAAGCAATTTCCTCCATTACAGAGCTGGGGTTAGAATCCAGTTAGTTGATTTTCATTTCCATGCTTTTATTCCCTTATTCCCTGTGCTACACCCTCATCCTATATTGGAGGAACCCATCCAATATCTTGAATATGAGAAAAGTGCTCTGTTTAATTACAACGCATACTATTCAAATATTTGCCAGAGTGAATTTGTTTACTTAGGAGTCTCATTAGCAGGCAGTTAACAAGTGAATAGGGAATCTGACATCTCACCTCCATTTTCTCAGCCCTTCTCTTTGTTAAAAAAAGGCCTCTTTTTTTCATTTTAAACTTTTTGTGTGTGTGAAATATAACATATACAACAAAGTGATAAATGTCAAAGTACATTTTAACAGGTAGTTATAGAACAAATTTCAATGTGTGGTATGGGTTACAGTTCCACAATTTCAGGTTTTTTCTTTTAGCTGGTCTAAGACACTGGAGACTAAAAAGAAATATCAGTATAACGATTTAGTAGTCATGCTCATTTGTTAAATCCTATTTTCTTTGTTACAACTCCTCCTTCGCCTTTGATCCTTTTCACAATCTTTATGATATTTGGGCAATGACCGTTCTAACTTCTTCATGTATGGGGAAGGGGATGCAACTGGTTGATGCTCTTGGAGAACATGGTAACTCTGGGTTTCAGGACTTATCTAGAAAAGAGGGCTTACTCTTGAAAGAAGATTTAAGTCTCATCCCAGTGTTGGTTTTCCCTTCAAAATGACTGTTATTAAACTTCTGAGTCATAAGTGTCAGGCCCAGGGTTGCTAAGGATTCCACACAAGATAGCAAGTCAAAGATTAACAGAATTATTGAAGGGATAAAGCAAGGAGGAAGCAGGTGGGAGAGTGAAGGGGAGAAAGCAGGTAGGAGCCTGAAATCCCACCTGGAGAGCCAGCAGGAAGAGAGAGAAAATGGCTCCAGCTTCTTGTTTTGGGAGCTGTGTTTTAAACGGATAGTGATACTAGGAGGGGAGGGTGCCCACTAAGTGGCGTGTTGTTTCCTGATTGGATGGGGGCTTGTAACAGGTTTATATCTGGATCCTTGGACCTGCCAAGGGGGGCTGAGGGGGGCTTCGCATCAAGTGTTTCTTTTACTCTTAGACTTTTCTTTCTGAGACCTACCAATCACATGTGTAAGTATCTCTAGGACCTGTCATGTGAACAAACACAAAACTGTTAAAATGAAATTGAACAGCTTTAAAAAATTAAACAGGGTATGTCTCAGAGAAAAGAAGGAAGTGCTACACATATTGCAGTTGGAGTCCAGGATAAAGGGCAAGAAGGCTGGGCTCAACCTCCAGTTCTGAGGGTGAGAGCATATGACTCTGGGCAAGTCATTTTTTTCTGTTTCTTGTGCATGGCTAACATAATAATGATGTAGCACCTTGCTTTTCTCTCAGTTTACTTGCTTACAGTGCATACAGTGGAAACTATATTAAAAACAATGATTATTTCACCCACCCACCCATTTCTCTAAAGAAAAGGCCCCAGATGGGAGTTACACCAGGCTGAAAAGTTAGCTAAATTCCAGGATGAGTCATCATCTAAGTTTAGACTCTGATATGTAGACCTTTCTCCCAGTGGACATTTTCCAACTATTTTATACCTTCAATTTATATAGCCTTAAGACATTCTCTTGCAAATTTAAATATCAGAAGCATAACGTGTTTTAAAGTGTTCTGATGAAATGCATTGAAACACTATAGTAACACAAGCATTTTGATCTGTTCCAGATCTTTATTACTTTCTATGTATATATATATATACACACAGAGAGAGAGAGAGAGAGAAGGATCAAGAGGCAGTGTGGGTGGTGACATGGGCATGGGCTTTAGAGTCAAGAAAGCTCAAATGCTGCCATGTACAAGCTGTATTACATGGGATGAGATTCTTAGCCTCTCTGGGCATGAGGTTTAAAATTTTTATTTTAAATTCGCATATAGTAAAATTCACCCTTTGTATACATTTCTTTGGGTTTTGACAAAAGCATAGAGTCATGCATATGTACATCACCACAGCGCTATCATCTCCTGCCCCCCGCCCCCCAATCTCTTGTGTTGTTCTTTTGTAATCAACTCCTTTCCCCACCTTAAAAATCCCAGAAGCCACTGGTATGTTCTCCCTCCCATATAGTTCTGTCTTTTTCAGAGTGCCATAGCAATAGAATCATGCCATGCATCGCCTTCGGATCTGGCTTCTTTCACTTTGCAAAATGTACTTGAGGTTGTTGCATATATCAGTAGTTGACCTTTTTCATGGCTGAGTAGTATTTTTTATTGTGTGGATGCACCACAGTTTTTTTTAACCGTTCAGTGCCTGAAGGCCAACAGAATTTTGGTAATTTATGTTTTCAAAGAATTTGTCCATTTTTCTGCATTATTGAATTTATTGGCATAATAGCTGATAGTTAGCATTCCCTCTTTCTCCTGATGAATTTTGTTAAGAGTTTTATCAATTTTATTAATCTTTTCAAAAAAATCAAATTTTAGGTTTGTTGATTTTTCTCTATTGTTTTCTATTTTTTATTTGTGTTTTTGTCTTTATTATTTCATTCCTTTTACTTATTTTGATTTTCATTTGCTCTTCTTTTTCTGGCCCCTAATATAAGAATGCAGTGCCATAAATTTCCTTCTTAGTACTGCTTTAGCTGTAGCCCACAAATTTTGGTATGCTCTGTTTTTATTTTCTTTCAGCATAAATATTTATAGCTTTGCTTATGCATTCTTCTTTGACTCATGAGTTATTTGGAAATGAGTAGCTCAATTTCCAAATATGTTGGGATGTTCTAGGTAGTCTTCTGTTTTTTCTTTTTAGCAAAAATCCAGTTTATACATTCCTTTCAATTATGGCCATACATTTTTTTAAATATACAAATCACATCCCAAAACCCCAAATAATTTTTCTAAACAAATGAAAAACAAATTCAAATCATTAACATTTTTTTAAATCATAGCAAATTATATATATTTTTAGCTTTATTTTATTTATTTATTTTTGTATGCTGTATGGCTGAGGTCACATTTCATTCTTTTTCCATGTGAGTATCCCCTTATTGCAGCACCATTTGCTGAACTTTTGTTTGCTTGCTTGTTTGTTGTTTTTTTTTTTAACTTTTTTATTGTATGGTATAACATGTATACAAAGCAAAGAAATAAAAAAGTAATCCTTTTCAAAGCACTCTTCAACAAGAAGTTACAGAACAGATCCCAGAGTTTGTTATGGGCTACCATATGATCCTCTCAGATTTTTTTTTCCTTCTAGCTGCTCCATAATATAGAAGGCTAGAAGGCTTAAATATTTTTTGTCATCACAATCGACTTTTTTTCTTTCTTTCTTTCTTTTGTGAAAAATAACATACATACAAAAAAGCAATAAATTTCAAAGCACAGCACCACAATTAGTCGTAGAACATATTTCAGAGTTTGACATGGGTTACAATTCTACAATTTCAGGTTTTTACTTCTAGCTACTCTAAGATACTGGAGACTAAAAGAGATATCAACTTAATGATTCAGCATTCATATTCATTAAATCCTATCTTCACTATATAACTCCACTATCATCTTTGAACTTTCCATCCCGCTCTTTAGGCGTGTTTGGGCTATGGCCATTCCACATTTTTCATAATGGAAGAGTCGGTCACTAATATGGGGTGGGGAGATGGAACTATCTGATGTTCTGGTGAGGCTGGGCTCTCTAAATTTCAGGATTTATCTGGACCAGGGACCCATCTGGAGGTTGTACTCATCTGTTAAATCCGATCTTCTCTGTTATACTCCTCCTTCTCTTTTTTTTTTTTTTTTTTGTGATAACATATATACAAAAAAGCAATAAATTTCAAAATACATTGCAATAATTAGATATCAGAGTTTGGTATGGGCTACAATTCCACAATTTTAGGTTTCTACTTCTAGCTACTATGTATGTATGTATGTATATAAAAGACAGCCTCTCGAAATCCATAAATAATAATCACCCCACCAGACTTAATGTTCTAAGAGCTTACAATCTAGGCCCCTGTTTTCTTACAAGCCTTATCTAAAGGTGACCATACCATTCTTGCTCTTTTGTTTCTGGCTTATTTTGCCTCACCAAATGTCCCACATGTTCATCCACATCATTGCATGCCTCACAACTTAGTTCCTTTTTGTAGCAGAACAACCTTCGTTCATAAGTGTTCTCGTTTGCTAGCTGCCGGAATGCAACACACCAGAGACAGATTGGCTTTTAATAAAAGGGGATTTATTCTGTTAGTTCTTCAGAGGAAAGGCAGCTAACTTTCCACTGAGGTTCTTTCTTACGTGGGAAGGCACAGGGTGGTCTCTGCTGGCCTTCTCTCCAGGTCTCTGGGTTCCAACAACTTTCCCTGGGGTGATTTCTTTCTGCACCTCCAAAGGCCTAGGCTGAGTTGCGAGCGCTGAGCTGAGGTATGCTGAGCTGCTTGGGCTGTGCTATGTTAAGCTCTCTCATTTAAGCACCAGCCAATTAAGTCAAACATCATTCATTGCAGCAGGCACGCCTCCTAGCCGACTGCAGATGTAATCAGCAACAGATGAAGTTCACAGACCATTGGTTCATGTCCACAGCAACAGAACTAAGTGCCTTCACCTAGCCAAGTTGACACCCGAATCTAACTACCACAATAAGTTTACACCATCGTTTGCCATTCTACTTCTCAGTCAGTGCATCCTTCAGCCACCTGCGTTCATCGGGCATCATGTGGAGGGCCCACAGTCCACATTCCATCAACATTCTCAATTTTAGATAATTTCATTGTTCCCAAGAGAAAGAGAACCAATAAACACACTGTCGCCAAATAGGAAGTTGAAACCTCCTCTTAATTCTTGTCCCTCCTCCCATTATTTACCTCTGCTGTTGCTGTGGTAGTGCTGATGGTTTCCTTTTTTGAACATAGCCCATAGCATGCAATAGCAGTTTTCCCCCGTTCACTGGACTTAAACATTCTTTGTATATGAATCATATTTTTGAAGTAATTCTTGCAAGAACTAATTCATATTTCTACTGTTAATCAATGGGACACGTATGTCTATACAACCCCTTTCAATCTTGTTCATCTTCAATATGGTAATATTACTTATAGACCCACTAGGGAACTACCTTCACTCCTATCGAATCCCTTACACTGGAGTTCAACCTCATTAGTTAACAATTCACCCATCTCTAGCTTCTGTGATTCTCTAAGTCCCCTATATTCTGTATTATAAGCCTCTGGTTATACCTTTATGCTGGTCATAAAAGTGGAATCATGTAATATCTATCCTTTCCTGTCTGGCTTATTTAACTCAGCATTGTGTCCTCAAGGCATGTGCTTCAGGACGTCATTTCACCTTCAGGACGCATTTTGTTGATCCACTCATTTGTTGATGAGCATTTGGCTTGTTTCCATCTTTTGGTGACTGTCAGTAATGCTGCTATGAACATCAGTGTGAAAATGTCTGTTTGTGACATTGCTTTCAGCTCTTCTGGGTATATACCAAGTAGTGCTGTTGCTGGGTCATAGGGCAACTCTATATTTAGTTTCCTAAGGAACTGCCAAACAGTCTTCCATAATGGCTACACCACTATACATTCCACCAGCAGTGCATAAGTGTCCCAGTTTCTCCACATCCTCCCCAACATTTATAGTGTACTGTTTGTTTAATAGCAGCCATTCTCATAGGTGTGAGGTGGTATCTCGTAGTCTTGATCTGTATTTCCCGTATAGCCAATGAAAATGAGCATCTCTTCATGTGCTTTTGAGCCAACTATATTTGCTCTTCAGAAAAATGCCTATTCACACCATTAGCCCATTTCATAATTGGGTTGTTTGTTCTTTTGTTGTTGAGTTGTATGATTTCTTTATAAATACTGGATATCAAACTCTTATTCAATATGTGGTTTCCAAATATTTTCTCCCATTGAGTTGACTGCCTCTTCACCTTTTTGATGAAGTCCTTTGAGGCACAGAAGCATCTGATTTTAAGGAGTTCCCATTTATCTCTCTCTTTTTTTCATTTCTTGCGCTTTGGGTATGAAGTTAAAGATACTATCTCCTATTACTAGGTCTTTCAATGTTTTTTTTATAGTGAAATATAACATATATACAAAAAAGCAACAATTTTCAAAGTACATCACAACAATTACTTGTAGAACAGATTTTAAAGTTTGGTATGGGTTATAGTTCCACGATTTTTCGGGGGGACCAAAAGAAATTTCAGTATGATGATTCAGCAGTCATATTCATCTGTTAAATCCAATCTTCTCTGTTATACTCCTTGTTCTCTTTTTTAAAATCTTTTTTTTGGTGTATGTGATAAATAACATATATACAAAAAGCAATAAATTTCAAATCACATCACAACAATTACTTGTAGAACAGATTTCAGAGTTTTTGGTATGGGCTACAATTCCACAATTTTAGGTTTTTACTTCTAGCTGCTCTAAGGTACTGAAGACTAAAAGAAATATCAATATAATGAGTCAGCAGTCATATTCATTTGTTAAACCCTAACTTCTCTGTTTAACTCCACCATCATCTTTGATCTTTCTCCCACTATTTAGGGGTATTTGGACTATGTCCATCCTAACTTTTTCATGTTGGAAAGGGCTGTCAATAATATGGGATAGGGGATGGAATTAGTTGATGTTCTGGAGAGTTTGGCTCCTCTGCATTTCAGGACTTATCTGGTCCAGGGACTTATCTGGAAGTTGTAGGTTTCTGGAAAGTTATCCTAGTGCATGGAACCTTTATAGAATCTTATATAACACCCTAGGTATTCTTTAGGATTGGCAGGAATAATTTTGGTTGGGGTTTGGCAAGTTATGATAGGTAGAAATGTCTAACTGAAGCTTAAATAAGGGTGGCCTCCAGCGTAGCCTCTCAACACTATTTGAACTCTCTCAGCCACTGATACCTTATTTCCCCCTTTTAATCAGGATGGCATTGTTGATCCCACAGTACCAGGCCCAGGCTCATCCCTGGGCTCATCTCCCATGCCGCCAGGGAGACTTTCACCCCTAGTTGTCATGTCCTATGTAGGGGTGAGGGCAATGGTTTCACTTGCAGAGTTGGGCTTAGAGAGAGAGGCCACATTTGAGCAACAAAAGAAGTTCTCTGGAGGTGCCTCTTAGGCATACCTATAGAGGTAGGCTAAGCTTCTCTGCTACATACATAAGCTTCACAAGAGTGAGCCTCAAGATCAAGGGCTTGGCCTATTGATTTGGGTGTCCCTAATGTTTGACACAGTATCGGGGATTTCCCCGGTGGTAAAGTTTAATAGTTCCTATTTTTTTCTATCCATCCATCAAGGGACTTTGCCAATACTTTTTGATTGCCTGCTTAATATACTCTGGGATGTATCCAGGCATTACACTAAATTGTTCAGGATTAAAGGATCTTATCCTTAATCTGGGCGCCCTGTGTATGGACTGTTTAAATAATCTATCCAGACAAACCGAGTTAGATTATGTGCTACAGAAAATTTAGGTTCTGGAAAAAATAAGCCTTTCTTCCTGTGGTCTCAAAGAGTAGGTGAAGTTCTAAAATGCAGACAATGTCTTCCTTACCCCTATGTTCTGAATTACCTTAATCCTGACCTGATTGGCTTTGTTCTTATCTCTCAATACCAAATTATATATATATATAAAACAGCCTTTCAAAATCTACTGCTCCAGACATGACTGCTGTAAGAGCTTATAATCTAGGCTACAGTTTTCTTGTAAGTATTTTCTAAAAGAAATCATACAATATTTGTTCTTTTGCTTCTGGCTTATTTTGCCTCGCAAAATGTCCCATAGGTTCATTTGCATCATTACATGCCTCACAACTTCGTTCCTTTTTGTAGCAGCACAATTTTCGATCGTATGTGTTCGCCAATTTACTTCTCAGTCAGTACATCTTACAGCTACCTCCATCTACTGGGCCTCATGTATAATGTCCAAAGTCAACAGGCCATCAACATTCTCAATTTTAGACAATTTCATTGTTTCCAAGAGAAAGATAACCAATAAACACACTGTCACCAAACAGAAAATTCAAACCTCCCCCAACTCTTGTCCCTCACCCCCCATTATGTATCCCTGGTATTGCTGTAGTACTATTGATGTCTTCCTGTTAAACATAGCCCATAACATGCAATAGCATTTCCCCCCATACCCCCAAATTATATACTCTTTGTACAAGATTCATACTCTTGCAGTAGTTCATGAAGAACTTATTTATATTTGTAGTGTTAATCGGTGGGACACGTTCCACCCCTTTCAATCACGTTCACCTTCAATATGGTAATACTACTTATAGACCCACTAGTGAACTGCCTTCACTTCTATCTATTCCCTCACAACTAAGTTCAAACCTATTAGCTAACTGTTCACCCATCTCAAGCTTCTGTGTATCTCTAGGTCCTCTATTTTTTGTACTATAAGCCTCTAATTTTACCTTTACCATGGTCGTAAAAATGGACTCATACAGTATCTATCCTTTTGTGTCTGGCTTATTTCACTCAGGGTTATGTCCTCAAGGCTCATACATTTTGTCATCTTGTCATGGGTTCAGGACATCATTTCATCTTACTGCTGCATAATATTCCATCATATGTATATACTATATTTTGTTAATCCACTCGTCTGTTGATGAGTACTTGAATTGTTTCCATCTTTTGGCGATTGTGAATAATGCTGCTATGACCATTGGTGTGCAAATCTCTGTGTCACTGCTTTCAGCTCTTCTGGGTATATAACAAGTAGTGGTGTTCCCAAGTTATAGGGCAACTCGATATTTAGTTTTCTGAGGAACCACCAGACTGTCTTCCCTAGCAGCTGTACCATTATATATTCCCACCAGCAGTGCATAAATGTCCCAGTTTCTCTGCATCCTCTCCGACATTTGTAGTTTCCAGTTTGTTTAATAGCAGCCACTCTTATAGGTGTGAGGTAGTATATCATTGTAGTCTTGATCTGCATTTCCCTTATAGTTAATGAGAATGAGCATCTCTTCATGTGCTTTTTAGCCATTTGTTTTTGCTCTTCAGAAAAAATTCTATTCATATCTTTAGGCCACTTTATAATTGGGTTGTTTGTTCTTATTGTTGTTGAGTTGTATTTTCTTTATGTATACAGGATATCAAATCTTTGTCTGATGTGCGATTTCCAAATATTTTCTCCCATTGAGTTGGCTTCTTCTTTACCTTTTTGGCAGTCTTTTGAGATACAAAAGCATTTGATTTTGAGGCATTCTCATTTATCTATTTTTAATTTTGTTGCCTGTACTTTGGGTGTAAAGTTTAGGAAGCTACCTCCTATTATCAGGTCTTGAAGATGTTTCCCTATATTTTCTTCTAGGAGCTTTATAGTACTGGTTCTTATATTTAGGTGTTTGATTCTATTTGAGTTAATTTTTGTATAGGGTATAAAGTAAGGGTCTTCTTTCATTCTTCTGGCTCTTGATATCCAGGTCTCCCATGCCCATTTATTGAAAAGACTATTTTGTCCCAGTTCAGTGGGATTGGGGGCCTTGTCAAAGATCAGTTTACTATAGATTTGGTTGTCTATTTCTGTGCTTTTGATCAATTCCATTGGTCAATACTTTTATCTTTGTGCCAGTACCATGCTGTTTTGACCATTGTGTCTTTATAATAAGTTTTAAAATCGGATTCTCACTTTGTTCTTCTTTTTTAGGATGCTTTTAGCATCTTTGATTAGTTGTTCCAAATTCTGTGTCTCTTCTGATGTTTTCATTTGGTCATTTGGCTGGGCCATATCTGTCTGCATCTTCATGTGCTTTGTGATTTTCTGTTGGCTTCAAGGCATTTGATTATCTTGATAAGGTTATTTTGAGAATTGATGTCCCTCGCTTGTGTAAAGTTTTGTATTTGCTTCGGTAAGTATTAAAGTTCTCCTTTTGCTTTTGGTTTATCAGTAATTCCCTACTAAACCAAGGCCGAGACCTCCTGCAAGAGATGCAACTCTACTTGCAGATTTCTTGAAAGTTAGGCAGATAAACAATATGCCAGACTGCACTTCCTGCATCTTTCCAGCAGATGGTGCTGATAGGCCACCTCTTCCCCTCAGGCCCACCTCTCCCCAACTCTGGCAGCCAGCTGAGCAGGATGGAGACCCAGTGCAATTCCAGCCAAGACCACTGGTCTCCATGTGTATTGAATGCCGCCAATCCTGGGGGTAGGGTGGGAGAGGGGTTGGGCAGTGTGCAACTGGGCAGAGAATCAGTTTGTGCATCTGCTGGGTCTGGTGGTCTCCAGGCTCCTGATTGGAATGACCTAGGATTGTGGGACTACTTCAACTGCTCCTGCCCTCAGCCAACCTGGAAGTGCCTAGTGATGTGGCGCAGCTTGACTCACTTCCTTGGCCTCACCTCACCACCCATGCACGCTTGAGGGCTCCGGGCCTCCATGGGGAAAGGGACATGGAAGTGGGACCTAACAACTCTCTTTTGCCAGCCAATTGTCAGAATAGCTCCACTCTGTTCTCCCTCCTCCCAAAAGGAGGGTCCCACAGTCTCTGCCAAAAACCAGGCACTCACAGCGGCCTGCCTCAGAGGTCAGGGACAAGCACTGTGCACTGGCTGGAAGATCTCTGTGCACACACAAACCAAGTCTGTTTGTTTCTGGGTTCCCCACGGGAGCTCCTGGCTGCAGTCCTGAGAGGGAAGGTCACCCAAGCTAGCTATGAAGGCATGCAGGAGTGCAGAAGTGCTCTACACCTGTGGGAACTGCTCCTTCCTTAACATCGTCACTTGCCCCAGGTCAAGTCATGACCAAGTACACACACCCCATTCTCTCTGACCCAATTCCTCTGCTTTTTCATCCAGGACCTCCCTATATAGTGTAGAAGCCCCTTTTAGATCATGCACATCCTAGAACTGCTGTCCCAGTCATTTTTCTGTCATTTATTCCATGGAGCAGAGGGAAGTCTCCAGTTATTTCAAGAAGTCTCTAGTTATTTCTTGTAAGTGAAATCATACAATATCTGACCTTTTGTGTGACCTTTTGTATCACTCAACATAATATTGTTTTTTTAATAGCAAAAAAAAAAAAACCTGAGTTAACATAAATGTTCATCAGTTTGGAAATTTTAAACTATATTTCATTCACAGTATAAAATATAAAATATAAAATACTCTGTAGTCATTAAAGAAGTTGAATTCCATGTACTGATTAGAAGATATATTCATGACATGAGAAAAGCAAGATGTGGAATACATATGATCCATTTTTCTGAAATAAAACAGTTAAAACTACCAACATATTTATATACAAGTAAACTTATGTTTCTATATATTTTCATAAATAAACAAAAATGAAAGAACAAAAATAGAACTATTAATAGAAGCTATTTATTTGGAAGGATGGTACTATATTTTTATTTGACTTTGATATTGTGTTAGGGTTCTCTAGAGAAAAAGAATCAACAGGAGAGACCTGGAAATATGAGATTTACAAAGGAGTCTCATGCAACCATGGGAATGGAAGAGTCCAAAATCCAGAGGGCAGGCTGTGAAGCTGGCAGCTCCAAGGAAGGGGCTGGGCAAACTCCACAGTGAGGCTCACTGGCTGAAGAAACAGTCAAAGAGTCTCTCTTCGTCCTTAAAAG
>PVIY010048194.1:0-17424 GCA_004026745.1 Myrmecophaga tridactyla | reverse complement strand
CAATCCCTTGATGCTGAATCTCAGCTCACTCTGGATCCCTGCCCCACGCTGCCAGGAAGGTCCACACCCCTGGGAGTCACGTCCCACATAGACAGGGGGAGGGTAGTGAGTTTGTTTGTTGTGTTGGCTGGAGAGAGAGACCACACCAGAGCAACAAAAGAGGCTCTCTAGGGGACGACTCACAGGCCTAAATTTTAAGTAGGCTTGACCTATTCTTTGTGAGTAAGTTTCATATGAACAAACCCCAAGACTGGGGGCTCGGCCTATAGCTTTGGTTGTCCATAATACTTGTGAGAATATCAAGAATTCAACTTGAGGAGTTTGAATTTTCCCCATTCTCACCATTCCCCAAAGGGGACTTTGCAAATACTTTTCCACTCATTGATCAAATCACTCTGGGATTCATTGGGGCATCACCCTGGACAAACCAACAAAATCTCATTCCTACCCAAGGTTCCATGTACTTATGGTGTTCAACCAACTATCTACATAAGTTATATTAGGAGATGCACTAGTCAAAATATAAATTTTGTACCAAATAAACATTTTTTGCTTTAGTCTCACACATCAGTTGAAATTTTAAAATATTAATTACCATCTATTTCCAGCACCATGTAGTAATGACACTCCTTTGTTCTTTCTCAAGCAAAAACATTTTTTAAATTTGTACATTCAGTCACTGTCATTATACACTCTAGGCATTCCTAGATTATACCATTTCAATCTTTATTGTCTATCTTTCTTTGTGATTTCATTTATGCCCCCAGCCATCCTCCCTCTATCATTCTCACATTCAGCTTCATTCAGTGTTTTAACATAATTGTATTACAGTTAGGTAATATTGTGCTGTTCATTTCTGAGTTTTTATATTCAGTCCTGTTGCACAACCTGTATCCCTTCAGCTCCAATTACCCAATATCTTACCCTATTTCTATCTCCTGATGGTCTCTGTTACCAATGAAATATTCCAAGTTTATTCACTAATGTCAGTTCATATCAGTGAGACCATACAGTATTTGCCCTTTTGTTTTTGGCTAATCACACTCAGCATAATGTCCTTAAGGTCCATACATGTTGTTACATACTTCGTAACTTTATGGTGTTTTACAGCTGCATAATATTCCATTGTATGTGTATGCCACAGATTGTTTAGCCACCTGTCTGTTGATGGACATTTTGGCTGTTTCCATCTCTTGGTAATTGTAAATAATGCTGCTATAACCATTACTGTGCAAATGTCTGTTTGTGTCCTTGCAGTCATGTCCTTTGCGTAGAGACAGCATATAGATGGGTCCTGTTTTTTAATCCACTCTGCTAGTCTATGTCTTTTGATTGAGGAGTTTAATCCATTAATATTTAGTGTTATTACTGTACAGGCAGTACTTTCTTCTACCATTTTGCCTTTTGGATTTTATATGTCATATCTAATTTTCCTTCTTTTTACCTTTACTCATAGTCTTCCTTTCTACACTCTTCTCCACACCTCTCTCTTCTGTCTTTTCGTATCTGTCTCTAGTGCTCCCTTTAGTATTTCTTGCAGAACCGGTCTCTTGGTCACAAACTCTCTCAGTGACTTTTTGTCTGAAAATGTTTTAATTTCTCCCTCATTTTTGAAGGACAATTTTGCTGGATATAGAATTCTTGGTTGGCAGTTTTTCTCTTTTAATAATTTAAATATATCTTCCCACTGTCTTCTTGCCTCTGTGGTTTCTGCTGACAGATCTAAACATAGTCTTATTGGGCTTCCCTTGTACGTGATGGATTGCTTTTCTCTTGCTGCTTTCAAGATTCTCTCTTTCTCTTTGACCTCTGACTTTCTGATTAGTAGATGTCTTGGAGAACGTCTATTTGGATCTATTCTCTTTGGGATACGCTGCACTTTTTTGATCTGTAATTTTAAGTCTTTCATAAGAGTTGGGAAATTTTCAGTGATAATTTCCTCCATTAGTTTTTCTCCTCTTTTTCCCTTCTCTTCTCCTTCTGGGACACCCACAACACATATATTCATATGCTTCATATTGTCTTTCAATTCTCTGAGTCCCTGCTCATATTTTTCCATTTTTTCCCTATGTTTTCTTTTTCTTGCCGGATTTCAGATGTTCCATCCTCCAGTTCACTACTCCTATGTGCTGTCTCTCAAAATATACCATTGTAGGTTTCCATTGTTTTTTTCATCTGTTCTACCATGCCCTTCATTCCCATAAGTTCTGTGATTTGTTTTTTCAGACTTTCGATTTCTTCTTTTTGTTCATTCCTTGCCTTCTTTATATCCTCCCTCAATTCACTGATTTGGTTTTTGATGAGGTTTTCCATGTCTGTTCATATATTCTGAATTAATTGTTTCAGCTCCTGTATCTCATTTGAATTGTCGGTTTGTTCCTTTGACTGGGCCATATCTTCAATTTTCCTAGTGTGATTTGTTATTTTTTGCTGGCATCTAGGCATTTAATTATCTTAATTAGTTTATTCTGGAGTTGCTTGCACTTCTTTTACCTAGAGTTTTCTTGCTGGATGAATTTGTTGTCTATCTGTTTTTTGACATTCAGTTCAGCTTTATCTGGACCTCTAGCTTAAGTTTTGTTTAACAGAGGAGAATTTTTCAGTTCTTGTTTTCTTGCTTCTTGCCCTGCTTGTATGGTGCCTTTTCCCCCACACACTTAGGAGGGTCTACTTAGGTATCATAGACCCCAGCCAGATTTTCCCAGGCCAAACTGGCCTCCTGTCAGGAGAAAAGAGTCACCTGCATTGGTTTTCCCTGAGGGTGAGACCCAGCAGTTTGAAAGACTTTCCTGTGAAGTCTCTGGGCTCTGTTTTTCTTCTCCTGCCCAGTATGTGGTGCTTGTCTGCCTGCAGGTCCCACCAGCATAACATGATGTGGTACCTTTAACTTTGGCAGACTCTCCCTGCTGGGGGTGTGGTAGAGACAGAGGAGAGGTTGTAGGCTGGTTTTAATGTCTTCAAATTACCAATCCCTGGGGTCTGAATTCCTTGAAGGAGGGATTTCACCTGAGCTGGGCTTCACCCCTCCCCTGGGAAAGGCATAGGCTCCAGACAAGCCCTCAAACAAGCTTGTTTCTGCCTATGCCTGGGGCAGTTGCAGCCTGAGAAGCCCTGCCGCTGTATCCAGAGGCAGTCAAGCCTTTGTAGAAACACAACCACAAAAACCTCTGTTTCCTTCTTCTTCTTTTTTTTTTCTGTCAGCCCTGCCCCCTTAGCACCGGGGCAAAAATGAGCGACCTCCACTTTGACCAGGTTCACCTGATCTGGGGGCCTATTTTTAGTAGTCAGAATTTGTTAATTAATTTCACAATTGGCGTTTGGTTGGGCTCAGCCCCCACTGCTGGTAAAGTCTCTTTCCTTTTCCCTTGGGAAGCAGCCTGTGGGGGAGGGGTGCTGGCCGCCACAGCTTAGGGAACTCACGGTTCTCGGGGGTTCGCAGCTGGTCCAGCTGGTCCAGACTGGGGTACACTGTGTGTCTGGTCATTGATGTGGCCCCAGGAGCTGTTCTGTACTGTTTCTGGTTATTTAGTAGTTGTTCTGGAGGACGAACTAAAATGCATACATTGTTAAGCCGCCATCTTGGCCCGGAAGTACCAGTCTTTCATTTTGAGAGCACATCACTGCATACAGCCACCTACGTGACTGGGACAGACATTAAAGATCAAAGAATGTAAAACTCCCTTCCCCTAATCAACTCTCATAGGATTCTGCTGAAACTCCTTTGCACCAAATCTTGTATGAGTTTGTTGTAATGTTTATAAGCACCCTCCCCCCACCCCCACCCCCAGGCACTTGCTCTCTCTTGTGTTTGGGCAAAGTGCAGAATTTCATTTCCCAACTGGTTGGCATTGGGTAGAATTTTCTTCTGTTTATAAGTCCCTAATTAAAACTCATGGGCAGTGTTTTTCTGACATGTCCGTTGGTCTCAGGGTTGCGCTGGGCTGGAACATTTGACAAGCCAGCCAGAAGACCAAGGAACTGCGGCCATAGAGTGCACGAGTCTGGGGAAAGAAGACTCTGCTGGGGTAATCCTGGGTGGCCCACTGGTTGATGTGGGTGGGGGGGGGTGCCCACTTTTTTGACTCTGTGTTGCAGTTGGTTGGCTTTTGCTGTGTGCAGTATGGCCAGATACAGCAAACTGTCTCAGAAAGACAGAAATTAGTAGATTTGGAGGATGCATTGAATGAGAGGCTACACAACATAGATAAGAGTTTAGAAATATGAGCATGCCAGTATGTTAGAATAAGAGGCCACAGACTTCCCAAGGGGCAAGAGAGGTGTATCCTGACTTTCCCTACCTGGGGCCGAAAGGTTTGGGATCCTGTAAATTCTTCATCTGATGATGAAAATGAGCAAAAAGAAGAGGTTTGTGAAGCAGAAAATAAAGTAATGCCGTCTTTGTATGCAGTGTTCTGAAGGGTACCTCTACTACAAGGAATTAGCATTCAATTATGTGGTTATCACTTTCTTTCCTTGAGTATTCTCTTGAATAGGGCCAGTCAACTTGTTTTCACCTCCACCTGGGAAGGAGAACAAAGGATTTTCATAGCGCTCCCATGAGGCTATTTAGATAGCTGGACCATCTGCCACAATCTCATAGCAAACAATTTGGCTAAGTGGAAAAGTATAACTTGATTTCATTGTGTTGATGATGTCATGTTAATCAGTAACTCTTTTCCTGAACTAAAAGAAGCCTCAGGTTCATTGCTATTTCAGGGATGGGCAATTAATCATGATAAACTGCAAAGTCTTGCCTGCCCTGTCAAATTCTTGGGTGTTGTATGGTTGTAAAAGTCAAAATTTATTCCTTTTGTAGCAATTAATAAAGTACAGTGTTTTCCTATTCAGTATATGCCAAAAATAACTAGTGTCTTTCTTGGGAATGTTGGGGTATTGGAAACCTTTCATTCCTCACTTAGCCAAAATGTTAAAACCTGTGTATGTATTGATTAGGAAAAGCCATTTCTGGGAATGGGATACCTCCCAGCAGAATGCTTTGGCAAAAGCCAAATGGGCTATAGCACTGGCTCAGGCTTTACTATGGGTGGAGCCAGATGTGCCTTGAGAATTAGATATGGCCATTACTGCTACTGACTTTGGGTGGGGCTTGTGGCAAAGGCAACAGGCAAAGCAAGTTCCTATCCACTTTTGGTCTGAAGTGTGATATAGCCCTTTAGAAAAACAACTGTATGCTGCCTGTGATTCCTTACTGCAAGTTGAAAGACTAACTCAGAAATGCCCTGTGAACTTAAGAACAGCCATCCCCATACAGGGGTGGATATGTGATGCTGCCACTAAGCCTCACTTTGGCAATGCACAATTAAGCACATTAACAAAATGGAGAGCTTATCTGCTTCACTGCAGCATTTTCAACAACAGCCCCTTAAGTGCAGAAATGCATGATTTCCTGAGACCAGTTTCTTATGTGGAAGAACAATGCTTGTCCCTCCCTGCTGATCCTCTCGAGGTGGCTGTCTCTGTGCCCACCATTGACAGATGTGCTCAGAAAAATATACTCAGGGAAAATGGTACACAAACCGACAAAAATATACTCAGAGAAATTATACTCAGGGATTAGTACATGGGCAACCTGCCACCTGGATGGCAGTAGCTGTGCAACCCAGTACAGATATTATATAGTGGGAAACTGGGACTGTACAAAGCAGCCAATGGGCTGAATTAAGGGCTGTACAGATGGTCATTGTTCATGAACCAGGAGATGCATTAACTATTTTAGGCAGTATACCAATGCCTGACAGTGTGAATGGCCACATGGAAAAAAGAACAATGGACTGTTGTTGGCTGACCCCATAGGAAAAAGAAATGTGAGAAGACATCTGAACTACCTATCACAAGCAAAAGGTAACCTTGTTTCATGTCTCTGCCCATAACACTGATTCTTTACCTGGGAATATTGAAGCAGGTGCTTTAGTAAAAAATTAGTCTAAATTTAGTCTAAAGCCAACATTGCATGAGGCTGCTGAATGGTTCATTGAAAGACAGGACATCAAGGGTGCCAGACTCTGTAGAGACTGGCACAGCAATTCTAGCTTGCCATCACCAGACAACAACTGAAAAAAGTCAAGGATGCCTGCCCCTCCTATTCCCTGTGATGCCCAATGATGCTTTCTTGTGAACTCAGTCACATCAGCTGTGAGCAGATTCTGGTCACCAGTTGGCAGTTGGGTACATTGGGGCCCTTCCCTTATCCAAGGTGCAAAATATGATTTTACAGCCATAGATATGGCCACTGGACTGTTGCTGGCCTTCCCAGTAGGGATAGCTGGCCAAAGAGCTATAATACATAGCTTAGAAAAGCTAAGTGCATTCTTTGGGGTCTCCACATATGTGGATAATGATAGAAGGATCCTCTTTACCAGACAACTCTTCCAAGTCTGGGCTACTGCATATGACATCTTATGGACATTTCATTTGGCTTACAACACACAGCAGTGTGGTTAATTAAAAGAATGAATGGGCTTCTAAAGGAGCAGTTAAAAACAGTCTGCAGCAGTGACAACATCAGTTGCATCTTGCCCTCACCAGCCTGGATTCATGGCCCTGAGCAGCATCTCCACTTCCTATTGAACTGGTAATGGTGGGGTCCATGAAGGTGCTGCAAATTCAGGTAAAAGGACCAGCAAGCAAAGCTACAGCCACAATGAGGTAATGAAAATAACTTGCTCTTGCCTGCACCACAAGCATTAGAAATTGGGGAAAATAAGGTTGCTTGGCCATGGTCCTGGCTGATACAGCTGTGCTGTTGAGAATCCTAAGCCCATGGAGTATCGGGGTCACCCAAAGTTCAAGTATTAGATCACTGTTTATACACAAAAATGCCAGCAATTGTATATGTAACCACCTAGGACCCCCATACCCCAAGACACAGTATGTGTGACTGTGGACACTTATTATACCCAGGCTAACTGTGGATTTGACTCCAGAAAGCAATTGCAGAGGAAAAAGATGTGGCATCTGTCTACTAATGGGAATTTAGCTTGTATTCTTTTTGCCCTTAGCATTGTAGCAAACTCCTTTCTGCAGTAGTCTTCTGTGGTAACCTACATGCACAATGAATCTTAATGCTGGGTGTGCACTGAACTGCTACTGTTGGGGGCCACCAGCCTGCCTTGTACTGTGACCCCTGTGAAGTGGACTGTGTGAAATACCCTGCTGTCCTGGCAGGATTCAGCACATTAGAAAATCTGGAAAGTAATCTTCTTATTTAGGACTGAAATCACAGGTTTTGTCAATTATTAGTAGAATGGTTTAATTCCCTTTCTTGGCCATTGTGGCATCATTTTGTGGAGTTATCCCTGTCGGGGCGGGGGGGACTCCTTATGTTCTGTTGTCTCTTATACTATTAATGAAAGCAATGTCTGTCCTGTGGTCAATATAGTTTGCTGTGTAGGGGTCAATTGTCAGGACCCAAGGCCTGGGCTCTGCTCCCCTCCTCTATTTTGAGAGCAAGTCACTGCACACAGCCATCTACATGATCAGGACAGATATTTAAAGGTCAAAGAATGTAAAACTTCCCTCCCCTAATAAACTGTCATGGGATCCTGCTGAAACTCCCCTGTAACAAACTCTTGCCAAGAGTTTGCTGTAACCCTTATAAGCTGCCCCTCCTTGGCACTTACTTTCTCTTGTGTTTGGGTGGAAGGCTGGCTTTTAGTTCCCAACTGGCCACCATTGGGTAGAATTTTCTTCTGTTCCTAAGTCCCTAATGAAAGCTCATGGTTAATTTTCTGTTTGGTGTATTCTTTGGTCTCAGGGTTGTACTGGGCTGGAACAAGGGAGGAAAAGACAATAAGCAAACATGTGGCATGTCAGGAGGTCATAAATGGTCTGAGGAAAGTTGAAACTTGATAAGGGGATAGGGAGTGCCTCTGTGATAAGGGGTCATTTGATCAGACCGGAAAAAAAGTGAGGGAGACAACAGTGCAAAGTCCTTGAGGAAGGAATGACCCGGAAGTCCTGATGTGATTGGACCTGAAGGAGCAAAGAGGAAGGTAATAGGAAATGAGGTCAGAGAAGTATCAGGGGCCAGATCCTATAGGTCCTTATGGACCACTAACTGGGAAACCATGGGGAGCTTTAACCTGAGAGGAGACATGCTCCACTTGAGTTTTAAAAATCGCTCTGGCTACTGTGTGGGAAAGAGAAGGGAGTGGTCAGTAGATCAGCTTGGAGACTATCCTCAGTCCAGGTAGAGATGATGATGACAGTCTATGTTGACAGTAGTGGAAATGGTAAGCTTTTTTTTTTTTTTTTTTGCATGGGCAGGCACTAGAAATTGAACCCAGGTCTCTGGCATGGCAGGCGAGAATTCTGCCACTGAGCCACAGTGGTTCATCCATAATGATCATTTTTGAAGGTTGAACTAACAATACTTGCTAATGGATTAGATGAAAGGTGTGAAAATAGAGAGGTATAGATGGCTCCAGGGTTTGGGGTGGGGGTGTGTAGAACAACTGGAAGAATGAATTGTGATTTCCTGAGATGAGGAAGAGCTGGTCTGGGGCAAGTTTGGGTGGGGAGGAATTAAAAGTTCAGCTGTGGGTCTCATTTCCCTGAGCCTGCCAATGCCAAAAAATATATATCAAAAAAAAAAAAAAGTTCAGCTGTGAACTAGTTAGACTTGAGAAATCAATTTGATATTCAAGTGGAGATGTTAAGTAGGCTTTTGTGTTTATACTGGAAATTCGGGGCAGAGGTTGGAGCCCAAAATATAAATTTGGGAGTATTCAGAGCAAATTGGTACTTAAAGCAAATTGAGTTTTGAGCTACTTTGAAGAAAATTACCTAAAGCAAGTTTTATAGCTACATTTTAACTGTGGTCACCATACTGGCTTTGTCCTAGGGATCCCCACCCAAAGCTGGGCCCAAGTCTTCTCTTTTATTTCCTGTGTGTAGCCCAGAAGCAGGTAACTAGTAAAAATGACCCAATAAATATGTGCTTACTACATAAGTGGGCAGAGTGGTATAGAGGGATGAGTGGAGTTTGGAAATCAAGAGATCTGGGATTATACCATGCCTCTAATACTAACTTTGTCACTGTGGAAGCCATTTATCTTCTCTGAGCCTCAATTTCTTCCTCTGCAAAATGGGGATAAAGGTGCCTGTTTCATGAGACAGACAAATGAGAAAGTGCCTTTGTAGCCCCAAATCATGGTATCAATGTTTCATTTTTATTGACACCTTTGTCTCTAGATCTTACTGCTTAGTTCAGTAGCCACTAGCCATATATGACAATTTAAGATTACATTTAACAATTAAAATTAAATTAAACTTTAAATTCAGTTCTCAGTCACTCCGGCCATATTTCCAGTGCTCAGTAACCATATGTGGCTAGTGGCTACCATATTGGGCAGCATAGAATGGAACATTTCTCTTGTCACAGAGAGTTTTATTGGACAGTTCTGCACCAGCACTTCCCTGAAGGACTGAGGAGGGACAACAGAGGGGTTGGTGTGAGGTGAATGGTAAAAGATGGCGAAAGATCAGCGTATTAGAGAAGGGGGTGGGGTTCCTCTGTATTAAGGTTATATTTGATCAGAGGCCTGAAAGAAGTGAGGAAGTAAACTGCACAAAGGCTATGGGGCTGAAGACTTAGAACCTTGGGGACAGATAGTTTTACTCTGTTCACTGACTTCAGGAACTATTTTACAAACACAGCATATAGTCATCTCTTGCCACCTCAGGCAAGAGAGGTGGCTGGTCTTGGCCAGTTGTTCCCACTGCTGGGAAAAAGCTTCACTGTGGGTTGGGTATGTGTCCCTCCTGTGTGCAGATGCTGCACCTTCACCAAAGAAACAGGGACCTCCATGGGACCCTGGGAGTGGGACAGGTCCAAGGATGTGTCACCAGCAGCAATGACTTCTGGTCAGCTATACCCTTCCCTCTCCATAGCTGGAGACCTTTCATAGGAATGGCCAATGGACTAGTTATGCTAAAGAGGCTGGAAGAGTGGCATGGAGAGCTAAGGAAATGCTTCTGCCTGATCTATCTCTCAGTCTCTCTGTCTATCCATTTGTCTATCCCGTCTTCAGTAAACATCCCACAGGATGCTGAGTCACCCTTTGAAAACAGTTGGCCAGGTGTTTCTTTTCTCTGGTTGCCTTGAATCCTTCTGGTCTCTTCTTTCAGACCTAGGACACTCAAGGCCAGGGATTGAGTCATCCCTTTAGAGGTGTGTCTCCTGCACAGAGAGGCCCATGTTGCTCCTACGTCAGGACTCCCAAAGGGTGGGACCCATCTTCTCATTTGGGAATGTTCATAGTATGAATCCTCTGCCTGTGAAGTCTTGTTTACCTTTTCAAAACTTGCCTGAAATGCAGTGGGATATAAGGGAAAGAGCCTATGAGAGCTTGGGCAAGTCATGTCACAATTCTGGTGCTTCAACTTTCCTGCCTGTAAAATGGGGATAAATTATCAACTTTGTCCAGCTTTCTGCTCGGGGTTGTTAGGGTGGAGGCTGACACGAAAGTGCTTTGTACATGGTAAAGCATCTGGAAAGGTGGGTGATTGCTTGAGTCCTAGCAGCTGTGGAAGGAAGGGGGGCAAAAATGACTTCCCTGTGCTCAAACTTACATCCTGTGTCACTCGCAAAGCCAAATCTTGAGACTCTGTACTACCTTGGAAGAGTCCACAGAGCATTTTTACATGGAAAAATGGAGGCACAGATTGGGGGCAAACTTGCCTAGGGTCATGATCAGAAATTGGATCTAGGTGTCCTAACTCCTGAGCCAAGGGTTAGGCTCAGGAGATCTTTAAGATCACAGAGTCCTCTCTCATCTGGGAGCTACATTTGTGTTTGAACTCTGCCACTTGGCAGCTGTGCGATCTTGGACAAATTACTGAGCCTCTCTAGGCCTCAGTTTCCACTTTTGTGAAATGGTGGTAATAATAGTATCCAGGGTCAGTCATATAATTTGTGAGGCCTGGTGCAAAATGAAAATGCAGGGCTCACTTGTTCAAAAAGCAATATGAAAGCTTTTCCCTTTCTTCAACAGTTTCTCTCTCAACTTGTTATGGCATTTTTAATTTACTATTTATATTGTTCTCATTGTGCTCAGTGATATTGATGGGGTGAGTGCAGACCTCACAGGTGCCTGGGGCCCTGCCACATAACTTAACATGCACACTGTCCCTGCACCCACGTCTCAGGATCCCCTCGGGACAGAGGGTGTCATGGTCAGGTTCATGTGTCCCTTGGCCAGGTGGTGGTACCAGTTTGTCTTGGGCAAATGCTGGCTTATCTGTTGCTGTGAGGACATTTCATAGAATTAAATCATGATCACATCAGCTGCATCTACAGCTGATTTCATTTGTAATCAGCTAAGTGTCTTCTGCAATGAGTGACGCTTAATCTAATCACTGGAAGCCTTTTAAGGAGGATTCAGAAGAGACAAGCTCTCTTCGTGCTCCAGCTGGTGAGCCTCTCCTGTGGAGTTCATCCAGACCCTCCATTGGAATCTTCAGCTTTACAGCCTGCCCTACAGATTTTGGACTCTATGTTCCCACGGTTATGTGAGACACTTTTATAAATTTTATATTCATGAATATTTCCTGTTGATTCTGTTTCTCTAGAGAACCCTCATTAATACAGAGGGTGAGTGGTTTCTGGGTGGGACAGAGGAATAGCAGCCTTGACCCCTACCCCAGGAGGTGGCAGGTAGTGAGAAACAGGACCATACATGAGTCAAAGTTTCCATGTCCCTTGCTTGACTGTCCCATCCATCTTCACTTACAAAACACAAGTTCAAAGATAAAATTATTCAGAATCTCAAGACGGTGACCACAGAGCATCAAACCTCAACTGTGTGGCCTCCTTCTGAATGTGGGGGTCCCATGTGATTGTACTGGTCACGCAACTATGAAGCCTGCCCTTTATAGTACCTACCTCATGGAGTAGCTACAAAAAAAGTAACATGCCTATTACTACACATAGTAAATGTCAATTGTTCCACTGAATGTGCTGAATCATTATTAAATATGATTTATTACAGAGTTATTTAATGTGATTTCAGTAATGAAGTACTTTTCATGTGGGAATGCATCTTTACCTAATAGAAAACCCTGCTTTCATTTGCTATAGAAACCTTCTTTGCCATCATCTTTCCTGGTGCTTAGCTATGGGCAAAGTGGAGAGAAGGGACAGAAAATTAACACTTTTAAACACCAAAGAATCAGGTATTTTTGTACCAATTCTCACTACAATCTAGTAGGTCCAACCGGGGGGGGGGGAATTGATGCTCAGAGAGTGCAAGAAGCTTGCCCAGGGACACAAAATGAATCTGTGGCAGCTGCTGGGGCTTGAATCTGGGTCTGCCTGCCTCTGAAGTCCAGTTCTGCATCCAGTGCCAGGCGCCATGCTGATGGAGCTCGCTGCCTGGAGCCTTGGTCTACAGCTCATCTGGGAAGGGACCATCAGCTGAACCATTTCCCCTCCCCTCGGATGGCCTCATCTGTTTCCCCTTGACCCTTCCCCATTCTTTTTCTGCTGTGCTGGCAGCTGCATCCTGTGTCGTGATGGGGGGACAGAGGACAATGAGAAGGGGAAGAATTGGTAGGAAGAGGGCCAGGCACCAAGCTAAACAATGGCTTCTCTCCCAGTGGGTCTCAAGCAGCCGGAAGCAGCAACTGGTTCCCAGCATTATTGTGGGCAGAAGTGGGGGCTACCCCTGCTGGCATCCTCCTTCTATTCTAGACACAGTCTCCTCTGAGTTGATACAAGTTTTGTGCTTCTGCTGTGTAGTAGCCTCAGTTTCCCCATCTGTAAACTCTCTCCAGCACCCAAAATAGGGGTCCCTGCTTTGGGGACATCAAGGACTGTTTGCTGAGTCATATGATTGGAGGAGTAGATGAGACCCCCAAAGAATTTTTCAGGGCTTCTCCTTGATCTTGGTGACCCCTTCCCTTCCTCCCTCACTCCTTCCAACAAAACTGCCCTGAGTAAGTCCTTCCTGTGGGCAAGGTCCTATGTAAGGCCCTGGGGGTAGTTCAGGAATACCCAGGTTCTGTCCTCCAAGAACTCTGTGTGAACAGGCAATGGCCCTCAAGGGTAAATGCCATAGAAGATGGTTTTCCTGGGGAAAAAAAATCAAGTATTGAGTAACTAGATGATTCTAGGATGAGAATCATAATCTCGGGAGGAAAGAACCTGAGCCATGGCCTCCAGCCTGCCTGCCCTGGCCTCCTTTCCTGCCCTTTTCTGTGGACTGAGCAGGAAAGAGGCTCTGGACCAGCACATTGGGGTCTGAATCAGCCTCCCACTTACAAGCTGCATGACTTCCAGCAGGTTCCTTTTCCTCTCTGAGTCTGTTTCTCATCTGTAAATTGTAACAAATAATGCTGACCTTCTGGGACTGTCTGTGGTAAGGACAAAATTAAAATAGTGGGCATTAAACAGCTCCAAGAGAATTGCTAAGTGCATGAATGGACAGAAAGCCAGGAAACGGACCTCTGAGAAATTCACTTTGAAACAGGCCTTGCAGAGAAGGTGATGGGATGGTGAAGAGCTCTCTGACCAAGGAAGGACTGCCTTGAGAGCCTGGCATGTGTGTGTAGGTGTACACAGGCCTCTGTCTGCTCCCTCCACCAAAGCTGGATGTTTGCGGATAAAGGAGTGAATGGGGGGCATATGCTAAGTCAGCAAGACTGTGGTGGAGGCCATTAGGAAAGACTGTTTGGGTGCTCCTGAGTCCTCTTCCAAGGGAACCACACTGGCTTTGGGTGTCTAATTCAGCCTAAGGCTGCAGCTCCATAGCTGGGAAGACTGGCTCTAGGGAGACAGAGTAGTCATACAGGGCTTTGTGCTGTCCTCTGCTGGTGTCCCGACTACTGCATTTCTTAGAGGGGGAAGATTTCCACTGATACAAAATGACCTTTCCTATTCCCAGCTGCATTTGTTGGTGGGGACACAAATAATCTAGATCATATTCCTGCTATTTAAGAGCTCTGGTTGTGGCATGTATATATGTGTGATGGAGAGAGAGGGAAAGAGGAAAGGAGAGGGGAGGGGAGGGGAGGAGAGGAGAGGAAAAGAGGAAGGGAAAAAAGGAGAGAAAAAAGCAGATACATAACCAGTAGAGTATGATATGAGATATTGAAAGGTGGGGAGATGTCAGGGAAGGTTTTCGAAAGAAGTAATCATTCTTTCATTTGGTCATTGTGTATTTATTGAGCACTTAATATATTCCAAACCATGATCTTCATATTAGAGCTACAACAGGGAACAAAGTAGACAATACCTCCTACATAGAACTTACATTCTAAAAAAGAGAAAGAATTCAAAAGGAAGATAAATAAATAAATCTAGTGGTGGATGATGAGAACTAAAGAGAACAATGAAGCTGTCAAGGAGAATATGGAATATTGTTAGGGGGTCTGCAAATTTTGAGAGGGTGGCATTTGAATAAAGACTCAAGGAAAAGGAACTTTAGCTTCTGGACATGATTGGGTAACTGGCACTGGACTTTGTCCCTTATATGAGTAACTGAAAAACTGAGCAAACATATGAAATAACTATTCATACATTGGACAGCAGTTAGCATGGATTATGATCCCTGAGAGAAGAAAAACAAGCAAAGTGAGCCTAATGATCACTCTAGCTGTGGTAGTTAGATTCAGTTGTCAACTTGGCCAGGTGAAGGCACCTAGTTCTGTTGCTGTGGACATGAGCCAATGGTACGTGAACCTCATCTGTTGCTCATTACATCTGCAGTCAGCTAGAAGGCATGCCTGCTGCAGTGAATGATGTTTGATTTAATTGGCTGGTGCTTAAATGAGAGAGCGCAACGTAGCACAGCCCAAGCAGCTCAGCATACCTCATCTCAGTGCTCGCAGCTCAGCCCAAGCCTTTGGAGATGCAGGAAGAAATCACCCTGGGGAAAGTTGTTGGAACCCAGAGGCCTGGAGAGAAGGCCAGCAGAGATCACCCTGTGCCTTCCCACATAAGAAAGAACCGCAGTTGAAAGTTAGCTGCCTTTCCTTTGAAGAACTAATGAAATAAATCTTTTATTAAAAGCCAATCTCAACTAGAACACTAGCGTTCTTCCTAGAGGCACTTTCCAGCAGAGCAGGGAAGAAACTCAGGCAGACAACAGAGGTCTTTTTGTGTGAGGAGAGAGAGATTGGAGTGTGAGGAAGATGACACGCTAGAGGGAAGAGTACCAGAGGAGAAGGAGCTACTCAGAGAAAAAGCTCCAGAAATTTGTATAGGGTTCTCCTTGTGTCTTTGTCTAAATACTAAGTTGTTCATATGTAGAATGAAACTCTATGAGTCTGTGCAAATGTTAACTACAGGGGAACTATAAATTGAACAATTCCCAGAGTTCAGATGAGGCTGAGAGACATTCAAGTTCCATCTGGCCAAAGTGCAGAGAATTTTTTGAATACCTGAGATATTCAGTAGGGACATCAAAAGGGTCATGCTATAGTAGTAGGGGTAAACTCACCTTAGAGTAAAGCCTACTCTAGAGATACTCAATTGAAGCTTAAAAACAAGCCCCCAAAGGATAAGTTTTATCCACAAGTTACTTCATTGCATGCCAAAACAAAACAAACTTCAACATTTTTTAAAGGAAGAAAACCAAATTCAGACCCTCAACAATGGAACATTCACAATGTCCAGTGTTCAATAAAAATGATTAGAAATGTAAAGTAGCAGGAAAGCATGACCTAGAACCAAGAGAAAAACCACTCTCTATAAACAGACCCAGAAATGAGATAGATGATGGAATTAGCAGACATAGGCTTTGAAGCAGCTATTCTAAATATATATTAAAAGATTTGAAGGAAAACATGAACATATTAAGAAAAGAAGTGGAAGTTACCAAACGGAATGTCAACAGTTGAACAGTATGGTATCTGAACTAAAAATGCACTTATACCTTAACAGCAGATTATATAATTAAGAAGAAAATATCAGTGAACTTGAAGACATAGCAATAGGAAAGAACCAATGAAGCACAAAGAGAAAAAAGACTGAAAAAATGAATAGAGGCTCAGTGCCTGTGGGATACTGTCAAGTTGTCTAACATATATGTAACTGGGGACCCAGAAAGGTGAGGGAACAGAAAAAATATTTAAAGAAATAATAGCTGAAAAATTTCCAAATTTGATGAAGACTGTGAACAGTAGATGCAAGAAGCTCAACAAACCCTGAGCAGTATAAACACAAAGGAGACCATATAAATATACACCATAACCAATTTATCAAAAGCTATTGATATAGCAGGCTGTGTGGCTCAGCTCAGAATTCTCCCCTGCCATGCCAGAGACATGGGTTCAATTTCCGGTGCCTGCCCATGAAAAACAAAACAAACAAACAAAAACTATTGATAAAGAAAATATTAAAACAGTAAGAAAAGAAGACTTACATATGAAGGAATAAAGATGAGTGATCATTGATTTCTCATTAGAAACAACACAAGCCAATGACAATGAAATAACATCTTTAAAGAGCTGAAAGACAAGAAAAAGGTCAAACTAAAATTCTATAGCCAGTGCAAATACTCTTCATTTTTAGACAAACAAAACCCAAGAGAATTAAAAGCCCACAGCCTGAACTATAAGAAATGTCAGGTTCTTCAGGTTTAAGTAAAATGATACCAGCTGGAAATCTGGCTCTATTCTGGGAAATGAACAGCACTAGAAATATTAAATACAAGAGCCCCTTTTTCTTAGTTTAAAAGCTTTTAAGAGAATTGACTGTTATAAGCAAAACTAAGAACAATGTATTAAGGTGTTTATAACATATGTAAAAGTAAAACGTATGCCAAGAAAGGATGAGAGAAAAACAGAAGCATATTGTTACGTTTCTTTCAGTATGTGTAAAGTAGCATACTATTGTTTGAAAGTCAATTGTGGTAAGTTACAGGTGCATATTGTAAACCATAGAGAAACCATTAAATATTTTAAAAGTATGGTTAATTGGATAATAGTTCGAATAAAAGGAAATAGTAAAAAATAATCCAAAAGAAGGAAGGAAAAGAGGATGGGAAAGAACAAAGGATATATATCCTTTGTAGTGGCTAAAATTAGATAGAAGAAAACTTAGAGTTTTAAATGCTTATGTTAGAAAAGAGACGTTGAAAATCAATGATCTAAATTTCTACCTTAACAAGCTAGGAAAAAAGAATAAATTAAACTCAAGGATATAGAAGGAAGGAAATAATAAATATTAAAGTGGAGATAAATTGGAAATAATTAAATGAAAATAGACAATAGAAAAATAAAACCAAAGGCTGATTCTTTGAAAATGTTAATAAAACTGATAAACTTTTAGCTAAACCAATCAAAAGTAAAAAGAAACAAATTACTAATTCAGGAATGAAAGAGAAAACATTACTACATTTACTTCAGACATGAAAAGGATAATTAGGCAATATATTTGTCATATGCCAATAAGCTTGACAA